>JANIJG010014387.1:0-65144 GCA_024611175.1 Megaceryle torquata
AAAATTTATAAATATTTAAATTACACTGCATCTAGTTGAATAATATAGATGATCAATAAAATCTGGTCAAGTATCTTATTCCTTTAATTTTGCCATTTCTGTATTAGTCCTATTCATAATATTTGTTATGTTCTATCAGTATTGCCATTATTTGTTATCCAATTATTAATTTTTTTATGATCTGCAAGCAACCCCAGAGCTGTAAAAACCTCTTCACTGAATAATTCATCCCTTTTCATGAACACTAACTTATTCAAATAATTATATACTTTCTTATTACATCACTTAAGTAATAACTATTTCTTTTAATTTATTACCACTTTCATCAGAGTATAGTAGCAGGTTACTGGATAAAATATATTTCTTCAGGAAATATCCCTAATTAGCTTGTAGAAAAGTAAAAAGATCATTCCAGCTTTCAGACAGTGAGCTTAAGATAAATGAAAATTCAAAGAAACATCATAGCATCTCTGCTTTGTTTTATACTAGACATATATTTTCAATTTCTACTATCAGAAAACCTGCAAAACACAGGTAAGTTATGTACCAAGGCAAACCATCCTCACGTTTTCCTAACAGTAGGTAAAGTGAATCTCCACAGCCTCCTGTGTGAGTGAAATAGAAAAGCAAAGGCAATTAGTACAGGTATTGCACCATCAAAAGTTTTAGTTCTTGGACATCAGAGTAAGTCTATAGGCTTTGCACCTCAACTGGAGGAGTTAGGTGCTACTGAAGAGACTGGAAGGATGCAGCCATAAAAAAAATTGTTTGGAAAGAAAAATCTCTGTTTTAAAGTTAATTTAGGTTCCATTAATATTAATGAAAGCAATTTTGTTATGGGAAAGGAGAGGATAAAACTTAGATTCCTGCATTGACAGTTGTAGTGAGATCCAAAATTTTAAAGTTTCTTAGATATTTCAGATGTCTCTCTTCACTCTTCCTAAAAAGTAGAATCCAAATCCTGATTGAGACATGCACACACTATGCCTGGCAGACACCATGTGTAGGCATGAGAAATACCTGGGAATTAAATTCAGAACTAACCAAAATGCAGAGCAGCACCTTAAACTAGCATGTACTCAGCCCAGTGGAAGTAGCCAGCTGGAAATACTGTTCAAAAAGCATTGAGTTGAAGTTGTCCCTGCTTTCAGGGCTGCAGGGGGGTACTACTAATGATTTTGGATACTTACGTATAATGGTTATTCTCTGGCTAAGTGAGGAATCACTCTCCTTTTAACCACAGTCAGGAAAAACATTTGAGCAATTGCAAAGCCAGGGCCAGTTTCAGTCTGTGAACAAAGCAAAGCTTGTTTGTTTTCCTATGGCTTCAGCAAGTGCCCTAAGTGGTGTGGTCCAGTGCAGGAATGGGTATTACTGCACCTTCCACAGCAGCTGTTGTGCTGTCATGCAGAAAAGTGTCACAGCAATTTTATAGCCAGAGGAAAATAATAAGAGGAAAATAATCAAGAGGAAGATGATTGCACATCAACTGATTAAGGTTTGTTAATAGAAGGGTGCAGTCCTGGGTTCAGGATCCTTAAGAGCTGTTTATACATTTTACACCTGACCTACTGTATTTACATGGTCATTTAGAAATACTTTGGGGCAATGAAGCCAAAACACGGGTCCCAGACAAGTGTCCTATTTTCTGAAATATGTAGGTTTTGAGTTTTCCATTCAGATGAGGGCAAAGCATCTAAAGCATGCCATCGCAGTCAGTTGAGAGCAAAACCAGGGGTTTAGTGATTGCACCCCTTGATGCAAAGACTTCAAAAGGATAGACTTGCCAGTGGGACATTCTGCCCAAAGGGGGAAATTTGAGATTGGCTCCTAAGTGTGACAGGGCATATAAGGCATTTCCCCATTCCCAGATAATTCTGGCAGCAGTTAAGTGAGAGTTTTTCAGATTACATTGTCTTTCTTCATTACTTTTCATTACATTTCATTAATTACTCTCAAGGAAACTCAAGCTTGCCAGAGCCTATTTCTGGTCTTGTTTCTTAAAGATACATCTTTGTACCTAAATACAGTGTCCCATTAAAAAAACTGAACAGGTTTTGCTAATTGGATTTCAAGCTAACTTGTGTACAAGTGCAAGAAAAGGAGTTTTTAATTTAGTAGTACTTTAAGTAAAGCAATCTGGAAAAGCTGAGATTCTGTGGACAAAAACATATATATTAAATGTTTCCTCTGACAATATAGTAAATATTCATCCAAGTAAATAGCTTGGAAAAATTATTTGGCCTATGTGGAGTTGCTGTATTAAATTTGTATGCTAGATTCAGAGTTTGAAACTGTGAAATAGAGAGTATTTGGTTCCTTTTTAAGGGCAAATCTAATGTAGTCAGGAGTCAGTAAAGTGTCAGAAAAATGAACCAGTTGTCAAAGAAACAATATTACCTATTTGGACTGGGAAGCTTCAGATCATTTGTCCTAATCTAAAATTCCCAATAGTGCCTGCCCATTAATTGGACACACTGAACACATGCAAGTTAAAGTGAAATGAAACTACTGTTCATTAAATATTTACACAAACTTACACTACAGTTGAAAGGGGAGCTGAGTGGACAATTGATTTTATTTATTTTTTTATCACTGAATGAGAAGAATAAATGAATGAGGTCTGTTTAGATGAACAAGATATTGATCCCTGCAATCCTAATCCATTTTTCTCTCACTAGAAAAAAAGTAAAAAGGGAAGCTCAACCTCACTGCTGTCCTAGGACAACCATTTGGGAAACATAACTAAAATGAATACACTATTTAAAAGAAAGAAGACCCTCAGAGTAGAAGTTATTATAATCTGAAAAAAAATACATAGTGTGTTGACAGTTATTTGCCAGAGCAGGGCTGAGGAGCCATTTTAAGAATAAAATGGAACCACAATTTCTAATATCAGCTTCTTAAACATGAGGCATTGGAAAAGAAATGTACAACCATCTATAAGCTGAGAATCATGCTGCAAAAATGTTTTATTTTTCTTCTTTTCTCTTTTTCCCCAGTTGAATTTTTTCATTAATTCCAGATGAATTCTCATTTTGTTTTCAGTCTGACAAAACCAAGAAAGTGTTCAGCAAAATGTTGCTTAATCTTCTTGAAAATTTATTGTGCTTTTCTGTTGATAGAAATCCTACTTTCTTTACTATGGTCCATATTTATTTTGTCCTGTCACCAACTCATTTGCAGCTTTCATGCAGTGAACTCACAAATATTTCCAATTGCTAGATATTGAGCAATAGGTATATATTGAGAAAAAGAGAAAGAAAAGGACTTAATAAAGAGTTACTTTATAATGGGAAGCACTATAATTCAAACAATGTTTATATATGTAGACATATAAATGTAAAAATATATGTATAAATATGTATGCATATATGCATTCTAATTTACAGATACAAATCATATTGTTCTTTAAAATTTAATTAAATACAGAATATTAAAATAAATACTCCAGAAGTTATTATGCAAAATCCTCTAACTAAAAGATTATTTATGTGTTTAGTTTTTTTCCCCCGTAACCAATAAGATTATTTTCTAAAAGACATATCATGTGACAGTTTTACTTTCTTCTAAATTACTTTTAGATGTGGAGATCCTAACTCTTTTTATTTAACTAAAAGGCACAGGGTTAACTTTATTTATGTTTAAAATAAAAACCAATTGTTAGTCTAATTCAAATCCTCAAACCTTAACTAAGTTCAAAGCTGCACATGATGTTCATACTCCACTTGAGGCAAAATATGATCACAGATTTGGACTGGGAACAAATTCTTTCATAAAAAGAAATAAAATAGCTATAATGAAAACTGAAAGTTGTCAGTTATCTCCCATAGGAAAGAAATCTAATCATATGGGAAAGTGAGTCTGGCATGCTCAGACAAGGTGCTTGACAAAGTGCTTAACAAGGCACCAGAATACATCACAGAGTACACCAACCCCATAGTCTAGAAGTCTGGTTCAGAGTGGACCAAACTCTGATTTCCTCCTATTTCATGGGTTGTCAGAAACTTGGAAAATATGACAGGTAGGAGCTATTATACTTACATTTTTAAAGAAATAAGATGTGACAGACCCTTTTATCACTTTGATTATCTTTTTCTCCTTTATTGTAACAAAAGGAAGGGTTTTTTTACTCTCAGATTGGATGGTGTCAAAATAATCTTGGATGTCTTAGTTAATTTAAAGAGGGAAAGGTTCAAAGATGACTGCATCATATCCTTGGGAGAGTAAAAGTTTTTGGCAAACTTTGGATATATCCTTCATTTAATATTATCTTAAAAACTCTTACAAGCTACAAAATAAATTATACAGATTCATATTACAGACTCCGTTGAATACCTGTATCTATTTTTAGAAATATCTGAATCACCACAAAAATCCTTTGATAACATTCACTTAAGGTTTAATAGAGTTTTTATTAAAATAGATCTGCAAATTCTGTAATTTTATAAGAAGCTTAAATCAAGGCCAGTGAAGTAGAGGGAAAATATTCCATTGCTCTGGGATACATCCTACTTTGCGAGATGATTTGTTCTCTAGCAATATTTTTTTATTGCCTCCCTGCACATACTCAGTCCTGCACTTCAACCCCTGAGGACTGCCAAAGTAACTCATTCACACCCATTCAATGTCCTCTGTAACCAGATATTGGTCACCAACAGGTACTAATGTTAGCTATTTCATTGAAGCATATATGTTGCCATAATCAGCCTATCTAGGTATTCATCAGAAACCTTTCTGAATGTATCTTCTAGTTAACATGGACTGGATAAATAAAGATTGCTAATTGCTATAGAAACTAACTCATTGCCAAACTCTATCAGATGCCATTTTGGCAAACAAAAAAAAACAAACCAAAAGCCCAAAGGTGAAAAATAAATGATGGGACTTCACAGCCTGACCTGAGGTATGTAAATACAGTAATTTCTGAATGATTGTATCATAAGGTTTCCAGTTTGTTTCCTGTATTTTTAATATGTTGTAAGAATGTCTTCACTTTGTTACTGATCTACACCAGGTAACTTGTGTTTGCTAAGGTGTGATTTACTGTACCTTTGTAAGAGGTCCCAGTTGCCTCGAAGGTAGCAAATAGGTGCCCGTCTACAAGAAGGAATGGAAGGAGGATCTGGTGAACTACAGGCCTGTCAGTTTCACCTAGGTGCCAGGAAAGGTTGTGGAGTAGATCATCCTGAGTGCCCTCAGGTGGCTTATAGAGGACAACTAGGCTCATTCAGCATGAGTTTATGAAAGGCAGGTCCTACTTAGCTAACCTGATCTCCTGTATCAGGGTAGATGGGGATGAGGGATGAGTTTAGTGGATGAGAGAAAGGCTGTGCATGCTGTCTACCTAGCCTTTAGTAAAGATTTTGACACCTTTCCCACAGCCTTCTCCTGGAGAAACTGGCTGCTCATGTCTTGGATGTGTACTCTTCTCTGGGTGAGAAACTGGCTGGGTGACCAGGCCCAAAGAATTGTGGTGAATGAAGTCCAACTGGCAGACAGTCACTGGTGGTGTTCCTCAGAACTCAGAGTTGAGGCTGGTACTGTTTAATATCTTTTTCAATGATCTGGATGACGGAAGAGAGGTCACACTCAGTAGGCTTGCAGACAGCACCAAGTTGGGTGTGAGTGTTGATCTGCTTGAGGGTAGGAAGGCTCTACAGAGAAATCTAGACTGGCAGGATCAATGGACCAAGGTCAATTGTATGAGGTTCAACAAGGCGAAGTGTCAGGCCCTGCATTTGGGCCACAACAACCCCATACAATGCTACAGGCTTGGGGACAAGTCGCTGGAAAGCTGCCTGACATAAAAGGACATTGGGGTGTCGGTTTGCAGTCAACTGAACATGATCCAGCAGTGTACCCAGGTGGACAGGAAGGCCAAGAGCGTCCTGGGTTGTATCTGTGGCAAGCGAGACTAGGGCAGTGATCATTCCCCTGTACTCAGCACTTGTGAGGCTGCACCTCAAACAGTTTCTTCAGTTTTGGGCACCTCACTCTAAGAAGGACACTGGAGATGTTGGAGCATGTCCAAAGGACAACAAATCTGGTGAAGGGTCTAGAAAAAAATCTTATGAAGAGAGGCTGAGGGAGCTGGGGTTATTTAGCTTGGAGAAAATGTAGCTCATGGGAGATCTTATCACTCTTTACAACTACCTGAAAGGAGGCTGTAGCAAGGTGAGGATTGGTCTCTTTTCCCAAGCAACAAGTGATAGGATTAAAGGAAATGGCCTCAAGTTGTGCCAGAGGAGGTTTTAGGTTGGACATCAGGAAAAATTTCTTCACTGAAAGGGTTATCCATCATTTGAAAAGGTTGCCCAGAGAAGTGGTTGAGTCACCATCCCTGGACATATTTAAAAGATATGTACAAGTGGTGCTTAAGGACATGGTTTAGTGGTGGACTTATTTGTGTTAGGTTTATGGTCGGACTTGTGGATCTTAAAGGTCTTTTTGAACTTAAATAATTCTATGATTCTATGTTACAGCCACTTTCAAAAATCTGGTGAAATAAAGAATGAATATGTATCTATTGTCTTGTATCTATGAAGAATTTCCTCTGTCATTAAATTTCTGAATTCGATACTAGAGCATTGCCCCACTGGTGCAAGCCCAGCTTCAACCCCATCCCCCTTCAAATCTAGTTTAAGCCTCTCTGAATGAGCTCTGCTAATTCCTGTCCTAGAACCCTTTTGCACCTGTGAGATAAACCTTTCCCATATATTACTTTCAGGTCTGGTGTAACCATCCACCATCAAAGAACTCAAAGCCTTGCCTATAGCACCAGTCTCATAGCCAGGCATTTATGGACTGAATCCTTCTATTCCATGTCATCACCTGAAAATGGAAGAAGGGAGAAGAAAATAACTTGCACCCTAGACTCTTTCACCAACTGTCCCAAAGCCTTGAAGTCTTTCTTCATTCCCCTCAGACTATGGGATGCAGCTTCCTCCACATCTGTCTGGAAGATCAGTAGTGGGTAGTAGTCCGTTGACTCAGCAGGCTGGGGAGTGTCCCAGTGATATCCCTGATTGGGCTCCAGGTAGACTGCAGACTTCCCTATAATGAGGGTCAACTCTGCATATTGGGCCCTCTGTTCCCTTCAGGAGAAAGTCACCAACAACCAGAACCCTTCTCTTCTTCTTTGTGGAAGAGGTTGTGGTATTGCTGGAAGGCCTATCCATTTGTGGTTATGACCTCTGGAACAGGCTGCCTATCATCTATATCCCTACTAGACCGACAGTCTTCCAGGAGGTACCTGGGGAGGTAAGGTGGGCAAGAAGGGTGCTTGCCTTCTGCCACAGCCATAAACTTGCCTCCACTCACCCCTTTCATTTAGGTTTCTGTCTTCCACCTGAGAGGGGCAGAATACAGGGGCCCCTCGATCCTGGGTGCTATCTGGAAGGTACACCAATCATAGAATCATAGAATTGTTGGAAGGGACCTTAAAGTTTATCTAGTTCCAACCCCCCTGCCAATGGCAGGGACACCTCTCCCTAGAGCAGGTTGTTCAGAGCCCCATTCAGCCTGTTCTTAAAAACTTCCAAGGATGGGGCCTCCACCACCTCTCTGTAATCTTCCATAACATTACACCAATCTTCCATAAAATCTGGACGAATCATCTAGTATCCATTTCCTTTTGTCATTCAAGTGATAGATATTCATTATTAAGTAACCATGATCATGTTAATGTATATGAGGGCAAACCTAAGTCATTGTTTACATGGCTATTCGTGAACTACGAATCATAATTTAGGAAAGCAGACCCAATATTTTTCTATCAATACATTCGGAGTCAGTTTGAATCCTAAATTAAAAGCCAAAGTCAAATATTATTGAAAACCTTCCTCAATTTTTGTTAAGATGTTAGAAAAAAGTTAACTTCTCTCCTTGTGCACCAGCTCCCTTTGTGTGCATGCTTGCTCCATGCAAACGTATGAATGTTTCATGGTTGTTCTTTGAGTAAGGTGATCCTTATCTTTTAACTTGACAGATAATCTCATCTCAGACCCCATTCTCCTATGACAAGGACTGTTTGCTTACCACAACTTGTTGCATATGACAAATTTCGGATTGTCCCTGTCTTTCTGTTCTAGACAGCTTCTATCTGTCTTCTGTCTGAAAGCTAAGCCTTCTTCCCCAAATCCATCTTTTATTCCATGCACAGATTTCTGTCTTGTCTTAGTGATTGATCCTAAGAGATAGCTACTGTCAAGGAATAGATGCTTTTAAAGCATTTATTAATACTTGTTTTCATTGATGAAGAGAAGGGATTAGGTACTTCTCTTTTCCTCTATTGTTTGTTGCTGTCACCCTGAATTACTCCTTAGCATCTGATTGCTGTAATATTATTGGTTTTAACATTGCAAGTTATCACTGACAAAGTCATGCCTCAAAACAGAAAGGGGAAAATTATAAATCTCCACCGTGACTTCTTGTTTCCACCATGATATCATGTCCAGTAGAATTAAATTATGCTTTTAAAGATAAAATCATTTTCACTATGTTGACAGTTTAAAGAGACATAAGCCATACGTTATATGATATTTCATATATGATTTGTTGCTTGTGGAGATAGGTCACCTCACACTTGACCTGAAAATTCAATGGAAGTAGCAAACTTAAAGAGTTTGTAGGAGCCTAAAGGAAATTCACACAAACCTTTGGTGATCCATTTATAACACAAGAGTATTAGAAAAGCAGTGCTCATTTAATGAATACAGTTATAGCATGAACTTAAGAGAGTTTCAAATTTATCTGTCTTTCTTACATGCATAGTTCACATACATCAATATCCCTAGTGTGTATGCCTCTGGATAAATTTCAAACTAGTTCTATTACATTTTTTATACTAATCCTAAAATGTCTCAGCTTAAAAATTTCCTTTCTAGAGAATTAGCCATTTATTCCTACACTTTCTTCCATATAACGTTTTTTTAGTATGTATGTCACTGTATTATGATTAATCACTGTATTATAAGTCAGTTGGAGGTTACTAGATTTATCTGAACACAACTTTTAAAGGACTTTTTCAAAAACATTTTAAAAGCCTATAATAATTACAAATAGTTCCCACTCACCACTGTGTAGCATTTTATTAAGTCTTTTAAACATAGTTTAACTGTCAAGGCATAATTTATTGTAAAAATATACATTAATTTTTGCTATTAAAACAAGCAACATTTGAATCCCACTTTCATCTTGCTTCTGGCCAGCCGTAACCTCTGCCCTTTCCCACATCTTCTTTGTGCTTTCTTTTCCATCTCCTCAGAACAAGTAGATCACAATAGGAATGTTTACTCAGATAACATTGCTTGCTGCAATGGTTTGGGATAAGCCAGAAGGAGCAAGGCGAGAAGGCACTATGTAGCCTGCTGAGCCAAGGACTTGATGTGGAAAGGGAAGCTGCCAGGATAAGGAGCATGGTTTGGTCTTAGAGAAAGTTATTACAGTTTCATCACCATTTCTGACAGATCTGTTTTGACTAATTTTGGGGTTTCAGTTTTACTTTTAATATAACTTTTTCAGTATTATTATAATGCTTTGTAAAACTAACAACAATAGTATTTCAGATGATTATCTGCCTTCTACTTAAAACCTCTTGCAAAAAATCAAAATCTGCTCAACACATGCACCAAAGGATTTCTATGGTCAATAGTTAATTACATAAACTATAGAACATTTTCTTCATTAGAAGTCATTGTAGAATTGTTTCTGTTCTAGGATACAGTTCTTAAATCCTCTGACCCCTGAACTTTAGAAGTCCAAGCTGCTATTTCAAACTGCAGTGGATTATATACAGAAAATTGGAATCAATAAAACCTAAGTCCTCCAATACATTTGATCCCTTTAGTGATTTCTCTCACATATGTCAACTCTGTATAAAAGAAGCACAATAACATAAGTCATTATCTCTCTAGATTTTTTTTTTTTTTTTTTTTTTTTTTTTTTGGCTTGGATAACAAAGTTCTCAGGAAATATATGTTATTTATCTTTATCTTAGATGTTACAGAGTTCTTATTCAGGCAATATCATTCCTGCTACTCTCTTCTAAGGATAAAATAATTTCAGCTTGAAGTTTATGCAAACCTAGACACATGAACCAGGAGATTATATTCGAGGTTAAAAATTTAAGTATGGAATTCATAATTGTCTCCTGAGATATAATTATGTGATGAGGAGAGGTGTTTTAATTGCTATCCTAGGTAAGGATTGCATATAGCTATTATGTTTAAAGCTGCATGTAGAACAAAGAAATTGTACAAACTAAAGAAAAGGAACTACCCAATCCCCTGAACAATTTAATAAATTCTTTTTACATACATAATACATGAATTTCTTTCACTTCCATTGCTTTCAATGTCATTTATAGAAAATGTCCTGTGCCACCCAAAATTTAATTTTCCTGTTTATTGTTCCAAAACAAACAACTCTCTCAGAGCAACACATTGGTATGAGGCCCCACACAACTCAATTCAATATAGGCAATTTTGTTAAATGAGAAACACTTGCCATAGTTTTCCTATATTAAGTCTTGTCTGCATATTTCTGCTGTATCAAATACTTTCTGGTTTCATGGGATACACCAGGAAGCTCTCTCTAAAACAAAGGAGAGAATTCTCTTTCTTGTTTGTTTGGTTTTTTGTTTGTTTGGTTGGGGGTTTTTTGTTTTCTTTTGGCTTTGTTTTTCTTTAAACAAATTCCATGACTTGAAATGACAAAAATGCTGAATGATAGGAAGGCCTTTTGAAAGGCATATGCATTCTGGAAAGCCTAAATGTGCTCCTGTTTTTGCAAATAGAAATAAAAGTAAAAAAACCCATCAGTCTCATATGACAATTTCCTGTCTCAACAGCCATCACAGAACATAATAATTTGATTTTTCAGTTGTCTTCACTTGTACTGAAGAATTCTAGTGAAAAAGCCCAACCCAAGGCTAAAGTGGACTACCAAAACTGAGTAGGAAAACCACTGGTACATTTAACTTAGTTTGGCTCTATCCTGATTTTGTCTGCCTTTTTTTTTTGTAGATTCAAAGTACATTCATTATAAATCCTCTCATATCTATTTCCTTAGATAAACCATTTAATTAATCAGCACAGCAAATTATGTCTAAGTGTCAGCTTCAGTGATTAATGAAATTTATCTTAGGAAATAACTATGAGAGGGAGATTTATAATTTTTATATTAACCCTCCCCTAAATTTAAAGGGAGTGAAGCAAATACAGGTTATTGCTATAACAATTCCAAATAATGAGGTGTCATACTTTAAAAAATTATTTAGTATTTATCAATTCCCCCAGACTTGAAATACAAAAAAAACCCCAAAACACTTAAGTAAGGTGTTTCATTAAAGAAAGAGAAAGATCTAAATGCTGTTTTCTTTTTCTCTGGTTACTATTATGAAACTAAATACAAATAAAAGTCCTGTTTTAAACAAATTGTTTCTTGTACAGCTTTCACATTCTGCTTGTGGAAATACTGTGTGTGCTACAACTAGTAGCTTGGTTTGGATAAAAACCCAAGTTTTTCTCTATGAATCACCCTTTAGAAGGGAATCTCTGTGCTAATACTTAAGGTGCAGCAATAAAGATGCAAACCAGTCAGTGTATAAATAACTCCTTTTAGGCAAATTTGGAATCTAGTTCATAAATGAAAAGACAGCATAAGAAAAAAATTGACAGTCAAATTTAGATTCTTACATATAGGTCTCAACAACTGAACAAGTTACCCTATCCTCTATTTGTTGACAATTTTAGGCAATGACTCATCTGATTTATTTTAGATGCCTACAATAGGCCCAAGTGAAATTCTCTCTTGACCTCAGTGATGAGGTCTCTATTAATTGTAAAAGGAAACTCAAGTGACTTATTCACATATAAGTATTCTTATTGTAGGCATGTAGATTTACCTAGATCAATCTCACCCATTAGGCCTCATGCAAGAAGACCATGCTTTCTTGTACAATGAGAGAGTAGAGAATTAGTTACATAAACTTAGAGAAAATATTGAAAAGGAAAGATAATTGGGAAGAAAATGGTTAACTATTATTAGCTATGTATTCAGTAATAAAACTATTAACTATTTGCTACCTATTCAACAAAATAGGAATATGCACATCAATATAATGCACTTGCACATGACCTGTTGAAAAACAACCCAAAACAAAACGTGACCATTAACTTAGTTGTTAACATTTCCATTGTTAGAATAGGTTGCAGTGAGTGGTTACTTGCTTGTATAAGTAAAGATTTTCTTTAAGAGACTTTGTCTTGTGGAATTCTGTTCTTTGGCAATTGATTAAAACCAGGAAATATTTTCTTTTAATTTAGATGAAATTTCCTCTTTCTGGATCTCTAGTTCTGGAGGACAAAATTAACAGTGCCTTTTGTGAACTTCAGCATCAGTTTTTCCTGAAATAATTGTGTGTAGGGTGACTCCCAAGCAGAGATTAATTCACCAAATATCAAGTGAATGATCAAAGGTGATTAGGAAGATTTATGAGCAAGAAGGTCCCAAGATAAAACAGTCCTAAAAATACAGGCTAACACAAAACATTTGCCAGTTTTTGTTATGTTATTCAAACCTTTCACTCACCTGTGACATCCCAAAATGTTTAACACTCAGCTAGTGTCTAGACACCTTGACAGCATAAGACAGCAACACATGTGTCAGGAGTGGTTCAGTTTAACTGACTCTATTGTTCAGAATGAAGGCAACTCACTGGAAAAAGCAATTTACACACACATTGCAGGACTGCTGCTCTCAACCAGACAGGCTTATCTGCACATCCACCTGAATGATGGCTACTGGGTAACTCCATGCAGTAAGCCACAGTCATCGGTCCTGTATAGTAACCAAGGACTGTGATTGGAATTTGTTGATCTTTGACAGTTATTGGTTGGACTCAATGATCTTAAGGGGCATTTCCAACATAAAAGATTCTATAATTCTGTGACTTTTAGGAGTATTACTGTGCATGTTACATCTATATAATGTACTTAATATGATGCTGTTTTAATATCACGATGTATAAGACTTTCAAACTTTACATCTCAGCTGGTAAAGGAAAACTCAAAGGTGTAATCTGGAAATAATTTGTTATCCAATTTCCAGAAGTACATTCTTCCTCATGTATGACTGCCTATATTTTGAAAGTGTTCTGATACATATGCTGATGGGAAAATTGTTTTAAACAGTAGTTCTATTGTAGTATTGCTAAAATTGGAGTCTGTGGTGAAAATTTGGAGACATTGTCAACACAAAGATAATACACTTCCTCTCTCAGAAACCTTTATTGTAAAATTTAAAGTTATTCTATAAACTGTATGTGTATTACAGATGGTCTTGAACACAAGTTTGCTAACATAGTTAAAAGACAAAAGTTTCCAAGGGAGTGCAGATGGAAATATGATCATAAAGTCTGAAGACAAGCTACCATCTGGAAAGTCTAGAGATCTTTTTTCCTGGAAAAGGACAAAGGATACAAATCACTCTCCTCCAATAATTATTTGGTATGCATTCAAAACAGTATAAAATATAGATACTTACTTCCTCAAAAATGCTCTTGTTGCCTTTTTATTGGACTAACAAACACAAATAAGAAATGGGACCAAGCTGTCCTCTAAATTCACTCTCACTTGGCACACAGGAATATACACCTTTTGCAATTCAGACTGGAAAAATAGAGGTAGTCCATCAGCAATTAAGTTGAATGAATTTTGCATCACTCTGAGGGTTTGATGTCATCTGTGAGAGAATGAGTAGGTATGTAAGGTTTTCTTCAAACCTATACATTCAATAGAAGACTCCCACAATTGGGAATTTCTCATTTTCATGCACTAAATGAAAATAAGTTTTCAGTCCCAGTCACTGGTCAATGATCCCACATACATCAGAATCGGTGCACCCCAATTTCATCTGGCAGGACGAGATAAATTTTAGAAGATTGTGACCTTCAGTGATAGCTTTGTACAATGTTTAGTAGGTTATTTGATGCATTCATATAACGGCTTTTAATATTAAAGAGCTATTTCACAAAAGTTTATTACATTGATGTCTGTAAATGCCTTTGAAAAAAAACTTGTAACATGGGGTATTATTCTTCAGTTCTTTATGCAGAGAACATAAAACTTACTTTGTATTACAGCATAACACCTTTTTCTGTGAAGGTCAACCTGACTTGCAGATTCTCTGCTCCTGTGTCTACATAGTTCATCCAACTGAAAAGATAATAATAAAATACAGAAGCAGCAAAACATTATGCTAGTATACCCTAAAAAGCAATTATTTTGATTCCATATTTTGCTATCAAGAACTGTAATTATGTTGCATAGCACATGAAATTGTAGACAAAACAGAAGTACTTTTTTAGTCTTTTAATACTGCAATTAGTCAATATGCCTTACTTTCAGGTGGTGCAAAACACAAAAGATCTAAACTAAACTTTATGGACATCACTGGGAACCAGCTTCAGCTATTTTTTTTGGGTTTTTTTGATCTGTTTGTATGTAAACACTGGTTCCCAATTATTTGGTTGTATTTCTGTGTGTTTTCTTCATGTTATCTTGGTAGTTTGAACCATGTTAATAGTATAAGAAAATAATGCATATTCAATAGTTATTGACAGTGTGAATCACTTATGTGCCAAGTTTAAAAGGCTGGAATGTTTTATCCTACCCAAAACATATACTCACACCTGTCCCCAGAGCAGATGCTTCAATTCACAATCTAAGGCACACAAAGAAATATAATGGTAAAATAAGGTAACAAAGGCATTTAGCTCAGACTACCTCATACCTGGATGTTAATAGAAATGTGGGGAATAAAAAAGAGCATGCTTTGCTGAAACTGGATTAAAGTAAGTGACATTCCCTTCAAACTAGTTTTTATCCTAACCAGTAGGTTGAGAATCTGTTTACCAGATGATGCCCTAAAAGAGCTGCGTTCACAGAGAAAACAACCGAAAAAGCAACCTCGACAGCATATGGTCCCTCTGTGATCTATTCTGCTTCTTGACGAAAGTGTGTTTCTTTCAGGCTGTTGGTTACTGAGGTTTATCTCCTGTCTCACAATTTTCAATTTACATGGAGAAGGGTTCAGAGAGATCAAAAGAAAGGCAGATTCCCATCCACTGCCTCTCCACCTCCATCTATCCTTAACATTCTGGTGCTAGGAAATTTAGAATTAAGAGAATATATTTTGTTTTTCCACATTCTACCTAAAATGATTTAACATGGAAGAATTTGCTGGGTATGTAAATATTTTCTGGGGAAGAACACAGGGGCCATATCTCTCATTCTTTGTTATCTACTATTCAGCCCATGACATTGAATTTAATTTTCCTATCGGACTCTGCAAGGTCTGTTGAGTAAACTAGCAAATATGTATTTGTCAAGTGTGACCAAAATATTTCTCTCTTTCTTCACTCCTGTGAACAATAGACAGTTACAATATATTGCATATATATGAAGGCATGAGCACAGTCTAGTTTTCACCTTTTTTAAAATAAGCTTTTATTCTCAAGGAAAGTATTTGACTTTCAATCAAGTAAAATCTGTCACCAAAGAAATCTGTTTTAAAAGGTTGAATTTTTGTTGCTTTTCTCAAACCAGTGTACTCCTGGCTTTGTTTAAAACAATGTAAAAAAATAGGCTTATGAAGTTTGAGCAATCTCTAAATTTTTTAAAGCTTAATGGAAAAATAATCTGTTCAAAAACATGGTCTCTAGTCACCATCTCTTTAACTGCATGTTCAGGACAAACTGTAACACAAACAAGCAAAACTCCATCTGACAGCTGAAGGCTTTACAGACTCACATAATCACAGAATCACTATGGTTGGAAAAGACCCTAAGATCATGAAGTCCAACCATTATCTAACTCTACCAGGGCCGCTACTACACCATATCTTTAAGCACCATATCTAGATGGCTTTTAAATACATCCAAGGATAGCAATTCAACCACTTACATGGGCAGCCTGTTCCAGTCTCTGATAATCCTTTTGGTATAGAAATTTTTCCTAATGTCCAGCCTAAACCTCCCCTGGCATAGCTTGATGACATTTCCTCTTGTCCTAAACACCTATATGCATCAGGGTTTGTTTCTTCTTTTTCTGCAGGCTGTCATATAGCCTGTTTTAATATGCTAGTAGCTAAGTACTACCCACCTTTACCTAGCTATATATCAGAAGGAGTATTTGTTTAGAAATTGGGATACCAGGGTTCAGTGCCCACCCTAGACTGAAAGTTTTGTCATATATCTCCCTGAAGAATACTTGATTCCCAGATTAAAGGACATGTAGTGATGACTGTAGGAGAGACTAGATCACAGTATTCATTGCCTCCCTGTCTTTCATCCTCAGTAGTTAATGCAAGACTTGTGGGACTAGGAAAGGGGAAGTCATAAAAGAAGGCATACTCTTTAACTTGTTGCTTAGCTTAGTCCCTTGAAATGATGAAACCTTGGATTCAAGATTTTTCCTTCAGGTTTAATTTTGTTTTTTGTGAAGGGAATATATTGTAGGGGAAGCCTAAGTCTTGGTTTTAGATTGCATTCTGCCTCCATGTTTTAAGAGCAAGGAGATTCCAACAACTGCTGTGCAGGCTCCATTATTGGACTTCCTCCTTTGCTAAGTACTCTGTTCATAACTTAAATGGAGAAACAGTGGTATATGCTTTAATCAATAAGCTCTCTTCATTACATTGTCAATTCCTGTAAGATTTTATGCAGAAGGTGTCAAATTCTCTCAAGGAATATTGGTAAATAAAAAGTCCAGTGAAGAGAACAATATATAAAAAATAGAGGGTTTTGTAAAACCTTTGAAAATTAAGACATCTCAGAAATTAGTGTCTTAGTTGGCAAGAGATTTCAAATATTTTCATAAACATTCAAATTTATGCAAAACAAATTTGTAAAGTAAACAGAAAAACTCTGAAAAATAGTCTTTTCTATAATAACTACTTTATATTGCAAACCTCCCTCCTAATTATTGCTACAATTATGCCACTGCTTGAACACGCGTTTATTCCCCACTTCATGTAGCTCTTCATAAATCACTAAGGAGTTTCTTTAATGTATATACTAGCAGTATGTACAAAAATGTCTTCCTGCTTGTTAAATTTTTTTTTTGTTTTAGAATGGCACTTAATTATTGAGAAACATTGGAGAAAATCTGCATAACACTTCAACCATTGAAGAGGATGGATTCACATATTCTACCTGTAAGTTATGAAGTTCATTTATCAATTAGTAACAGATTTTTTTCTCTGATTAAAGAGAGTATATTTAACTCTTTGGTGAATATCTGGATTTATACTGAATCAAATCTTGAGTTTTACAGAAAAGAGAACCTGGTGTTGGTATTTACACCAAAAATATTTGTAACCTATCTGTCAAAAGTTTTATATTCTAGAATAATTTAAAAAATGGATCTGGATTAATACAGTTATCTATTCTGTGTAATTGGAAATAGATCAGCTAGGTTTCTTGGGTGTAAAGTTGTATCAGTTTGTCTGATGAGAGTATACCCTGTGCGCAGAAACTTCTGTGACGTTTACTTTTCATGCTAGGTACACTGTCTCAATGTACACTAAAACCACAGAAGTCTGGAGTATTAATTATGTAATAGGATTTGAAAATCTCAATTCTCAAACACAAATTGCTTGAGAGTTTCCATACAATATATATTATTCTAAAAGGGCCACTTATTAAGACACTGTACTCTGACTTTATATAGAAATTTTCAGTATACATTTCAGTCCATTTCAAGGCTTGATGACAAATATAACCTGCTACTTAAAATGTGGTTTCACAGTCCGATAATGTGATACCTCTCCCAAAGAAAATAGTACTTCTGCCTTGAGTTTTGTGAGATGGATGGATTTGACCTAGGCTAAAAAGCATACATTTTTCCTCTCTGGGTTAATTTCGCCAGGACCAAGCCCTGTTTTACTGTGCCGCATGGCTGTAACTATTAGGACCAGTACAAAGTAGGAGGTAGCGCAGAGGTGGGATGTCTTCAAATGATAGTAGTGTCACCTCAGGTCAACTTCAACTGATAGAATTCCAGCTGTTATCCATGCTTATATCTAATCCTTTGAAATACTTTTATCTACTAACTGTAAGTGAAAATAGAGACGTTCCCATCCAGGGTGAGACTGAACATTATCCCTTCCTGAATATTTCTGTTCTGTGGTCCTATAACCATATTTAGTAGTTTATTACAGTTCTTACAGTCTCAGTCTTTCAAAACCTCTTTACATTTTATGCAACAGTAAAGAATCTGTAGCTTGAGTTTCAGTTGAAAATGACAACAAACCCTATTGGCTTTATATTTGTTTTATTGTGTTGACTTTTAGCACTGTCTTGAAAATATTGTGTGCACCTATATTCACCTGTGCTTTTTTTTAGAATGTTGAATAGGAGAGGTTCAGGAGCTCATTTCTGGCCTAAAAGCCAAGTAGAATCCATGAGTCTTGAAGGCTTGTCCTGCCTGTAGCAGATTCATCCTCTAATGAAACAGGTGGAGTGGTGAAAAATACAGTGAGAGAGGGAGATAAAAAATAGTGTAGATAATTATGGGTTTCATATGCAAGCTCATTTCCAGGACCTGGAATTTATCAGTGCAGTCACTGCAATATACTTAAGTCACTGAAAGCTTTCACTGTTCACCTTGGACCCTACACACTGTTTTGCAAGGTTTTGCTGACAGGCAGGAGAGACTGGTCATTTTGGCTGTAACACTGATTATTAATCTGAGGTGGTGTCGAGGTTTAGGGTAAGGGCCATCTACTGGACATATAACAGACACTCTCTGTTAATCTCTCTTCCTTCCCAGAAAGGGAAGAGAAAGGAAATAAGGGAGAGAGACTTAGCGATTAGAAGAGGAAACTAGAACAGCTTTAATGCCAATGAAAATAATAATAATAAAAATGGAAAATACACAAGTATGTGCAAAACCAGAATTTAACCCAACCTCCCCAATCGCAGTTACATCACTGTCACCACTGATGCTGTGGAGCAGGCACCAGGAAAGTCCCAGGCTGGGCCCAGTGGCATATGGGAACTGTGTTCAGGATCTGGATTCTGGTACTGGATTCATGAACACACAGATCAGGATGAAAGGCAGAATGGACACCAGACACCTCCTCAGACACCAGCCATTGAAGAAGAGAGCTTGACCCTCATGATCCCTCAGCTTTAAACTGAATATAACGTATGTGGGATGGAATCCCTCGCTGGTCAATTTAGGGTCACCTGTCCTGCACGCTCCTCCCTGAAGGTGTGGCCTTTTACTTTCTGCACCCCCCCAATGTGGTACACACAATTTAGCAGCGGCCTTGGTCTGCATATGAATCCTTGCTAGGAACTCTAAACATTGAGCATTATCACTGCTAGAAGCTAACACTATCTGTAAAAATATGCTGCTAACTTCAGTAAGTGCAGTTACTTGAAAAGACTAAACTGAGAATAAAATCCCTGAACAGAATTGTTCTGTTCTAACTCAAACCAGGACAGGTGGAAAGCAATAGAAAAAGAGCTGGGAACTTAAATCAATATTTGTCTTTATAAAGTAATTTCCAGCAGAGATCTTTATAGCTAATCCACTATTGGCCACAATTAATCCCTAACCAGGAGGATAACTGCTGAATTTAGAAGGCATACTACTATACCACAAGATGGATAATAATTAGATTATTCATTAAATTATTTAAAATAATTGCATCACTAAATCAAACTAATAATTTATATGACTAAAAATATAGGTTGGCTCAAGGGAAGGGATGAGGCCCAGATTTTAAAGGAGTTTTGCACAGGAGTTAAATAGCTATGTACTTGGGAATAGTGGATGTGAATGACAGAACAATAGCCTACCACATTGTGTGTGAATGTATATCTGATAGGAATACAGGAAGAGTGTGAAAGTGGTTTGGTTTTTTTTTTTTTTTTTGCACCATGCAAGATTTTAAATAACTAGCTTCATTGTAAAACCTGCAAAGCCTGATAGAAAGACAAGTGACATGTGAAAGCTACCCTTAGGAAATTATTCATTAAAGGACTTCTCTGTCCTGGGTGCTTATGATAATAAAAACACAACAATGACAATTAATCGTGAAAGTTGAGATGTCACCAGTGGATATAGACATAAACAAACAAAGGAAAAAGCAAGCTTGAAGTTAATCAAGAGGGGACAGAAAAATAAATGAACTGTGAAACATATTTAAGTACCATAAACATTTGCCATAGTGTTGATTTGCCAGGAAAACTTAATCATTACAGGGGCTATACCCCAGGCATACACTTGAGACTAAATAATGAGCACATTTAGTCAATGAAACAAGTGAAAGCAAGGTTTCCCCAAGAGAAGAGACAGGAAATCTATTCCTTCCCAGCAAAATGATAAATAACCTACCATTAATGTCCCAATGGAAAATGCTACAGAAAGGTCATAATGTAATAGCTTATTCCTGGCTTTCCAATAAGTGGTAAAAGAAAAATAATATTAAAAAAAAAAAAAAAGAAGAACATTGACCAAAACTAGGAAAAAAAAAAAAAAAAGAAAAACAAAATGAAAACAGAAAAGCTGTGTATACAAGATTTTATAATAACCCCTTTCCATACCTCTTCAGCGAAGTTGTCAGCATTATCTTGCTGCCCTCTTTGGAGCTCCAATTGCTTCTTGTTTCAAAAATAAATGGTTATTACTTAAATAAAACTAGTCTTTCATGTACCTTAAAACAAGTGAAATTATGGAAGTCTTCCCACTGAAGTAATGAGAACAGCCAATTTCATTCAGAGGCATAGAATCATAGAATTCTTTTGGTTAGAAAAGACCTTTAAGATCATTGAGTCCAACTATTAACCTAACACCACTAACACAGTCCAGCAACTCAATGCATTTCTTGTAGTGAGGTGTCCAAAACTGAATAAAACGCTGAAGTTGTAGTGTGACGAGTACAGGGGCATGATCACTTCCCTACTCTTGCTGGCCACGCTGTTTCTGATGCAGGCCAGGATGCTGTTGGCCTTCTTGGCCATCTGGACACACTGCTGGCTCATGTATAGGTGACTGTCAGTGTAACATCCCCAGGTCCCTTTCCACCCAGCAGCTTTCCAGCCACTCTTCCCAAAGCCTGTAGTGTTGCATGGGGTTGTTGTGACCCAAGTGCAGGAGCTGGCCTTGTTGAATCTCATGCCATTGGCCTCAGGCCATCAATCCATCCTGTCCAGGTCCCTCTGAAGAGCCTTCCTACCCTTAAGTATATCTACACTCCTGCCCAGCTTCATATCATCAGCCAACTTGCTGAGGGTGCTCTCGATCCTCTCATCCATATCATTGATAAAGATATTAAACAGCACTGGCCCTAATGCTGAGCTCTGGGGAACACCACTGGTGACAGTCTGCCAGCTGGGCTTAACTCCATTCACCACAACTCTCTGGGCCCGGTCATCCAGATAGTTTTTCACCCAGAGAAGAGTACACCAATCCAAGCCATGAGCAGCCAGTTTCTCCAGGAGAATGCTGTGGAATATCGATTCAAAGACTTTAATCCAGGTACACAACATCCACAGCTTTTTCCTCATTTATGTTATTACTTTTCTGAACAGGATTGTTTATAGGGTTCTTCAACCTGGGAGATAATTTCCACTGCATTTAAAAAGTTTTAACTCCAATGATGGGGCCATTTTCCTCATTCTCTGTAGTCATTATTCCTAAGTAAAATGACCTGTTAGTAGCTTTAAAATTCAGTCCCCTATACAAAGAGGGAATAATAAGTAGGCAACAGGTCTTTTGATTTTAACTTTACAGAAATGTAAGCAGTACACATAATCACTACAGAGCTCATATTCAAAGATTTGGAAAGAAGAAGGAGGACATCACAAATAGGGGGGCAGAAGACAGTTGAAGGATTTTAATTTTCAGCAAAGTATGGTGGTAATTATAACAGCCCCAACACGGTTAAACTGACCTCATAGACAATACCCTTGCTAGCACCACTAATTATATCGCTTGCAACAGTGTTAGAAGAACTATGATAATTGGCACAGCATGGTGCATTCAAGAGGATTTTTTCCTAACTTCACACTGTATCATCTGTAACCTGAGGAAAAGGGATATTTTTGCAGTTTCCCTGATCTGCCCGCTGAACTCGGCATGTCTAATTTCTCTATAATTATCAACAAAAATCTGTGCTGAAAGGTTTTGGTTTTTTATTTTTGGTAGACATAGGTACATGTGAGTTCTAAATCTGAGAGTTTTCCATCCTGATATCCAATAACTTTATGCATTTAACAGACTACTTTCACAAGAGACGTCTGTGAATGTTTTGATGCATAAAGGAAAGTAGTAATTTATTTAAGAACAAGCAAGCACAAGAAGGGACCTTTTCCTCACACAGAAGCTTGACATTCCTGTTTCATCACTGGTATATACAGACATGCTGATAGCATTTTGTTTTCCAAAGTAACATCAACCATTCATGCTTGCCAGAGAGGTTCTAAAATACATGCAGGCTATCCAGTGATCAGAACTACACTAAAAATTTATTTTATGTATTAAAGAAACTGTTTTTTCCACTCAGTATTAGGAGAACAATACTGAGAGCAACCAAAAGTCCATATACTGTTCAGGCAGTTAGTAGCAGGTGCTTATGAAAAGAAGAGGAAGACAAGTTAAGTGCAGAAAAACATTTACCCAAATATTTGCTCTCAACTTCTAGCTATCTACTTAAATATCTGAGACAAAGGCTAGGTTTTCCCGGGTGTGTTTAATAGCTCTTGGTAGACTTTTCCTACATGAAGGATATTTTCTAATAATTTATGAAACCATTTATACTTGTGTTATATAAAGCATCAAATTGCAGTAAACTCCCAAATTAAACATTTGCTGTGTGTGGAAAAATATTCTATATCCATTTTCTATTTATTGTATTGTGAGGAACAGCAGACAATATTTTATAATACATTCTCTGTTAGTTTTGATTTTATATACTTCTGCAGTATCCCTCCCATCATCTGGCACTTCTTCAGCTGTTGAACCCTTATACAACTGACCTCTTGTCCTGCAGAAGCCACTCCATCTGATGCTCATTTTATCCTTATTTTATATCTTTATGTAACTGCTTTCATCAGACTGTAATGGAGGATACTTCAAGCCATGGAACTATGTAAAAAAGAGGCAGAAGAGCAATCTTTATTACATGTCCAGAAGGCACACTGTTTTTCTACAAGTTTTGAAGCAACAGCTTGTCTACATATCCACAATTTATCAACAGAAACCATATATATTATATAATTTCATTAATTGACTGCAGAACCCACTGTCTGTATCATATCTAGCCATATCAAAATAGCAGCAGATTTGCAGTCAGGGAGAAACTAAAACATTCTGACATTTTGTTTCAACTGAGTGGAAAGAAAAGTAGGAATATGAGTAAATGTTTTCCGATCAACAAAATTTCCCTGTACGTGATTTCAGAAATCTCAAAAAGTTTTATGATCATGCTTTACTTTGATAAGAATAAAGCACTTCTTTGAGGCAAGGTAGTACTTCATTTTGACTTTAACATTTTAGCTTTTATTTATTTGCATATTAATTATGCATAAAAACATTAAAGTGAAAATGCAAAAGTCAGAGGAAGGTACCTTGACCTTGTCAGAATTAAATTTTTTAATGCTATCTAAAACCAAAATTCAACAGTTTGTTACAATTTTTTACTAAAATTAATATGTTTCCACAAAACATTTGGACTTCCATGTATCAATATATTTTGAAAGAATACTGTTCTCACATCAAATGCTTCATCAGAATTAATTATTATTCTCTCCTTCCTACACACAGGTGTTGTCAATAAAAAATGTATTTCCTAATAAATGAGATGCAGAGAGACTGAAGTACTTAAATGATCCTTGAGGAACTCTTAAGAACCCTATGCCAAAAATTTAGATGCTGAAACCTCCATACCAACTTCTATCTAAAGCTTAAAGTGCCTGAAAGCTCTGAAAGGCAAGCATAGGAAAACCTTGTTTATAAGCTTAGGAAACAACATTCTTAGTGTTTACTTCACACCCACCCCACCAGAGATGACTACTGTGCAATGAAACTGGCAGAAGGGAAGGTGGATCCTTACCGTGGCTACTTAAGTTTGCCATTATTTATATATTAATTTAAACTTATGTAGGAAATGAGCCAGCATGAACAGCAGAGTTCAACATTACGTTGCTTTGGACACATGGCTGGAGTAAGCCACTCCAGTCCTCCCTTGCTTCATCAGGTCTTGCTCTACCGCTTAAGCTCACAGCTTGCCCTGAGCTATGCAAAGCAGCAGATCTTTGGAGCTAGACTCTAAAACAGATGACCTAAACTATCTCTTGGAAGTGAAAAGTAGTAGACTGGGACAGTGGGAGGGCTGTCAAAATCTGACATTCATATAAGTGTATCCTATAAAACCAGACTGAAAAAAATGGGATTTTGAGGGCTGTTTTTAACCATGGTCTGGTGTGTGCAAAGCTGCACAGACTGTCTGTGCAAATACACCTGATGTTACAACTTAAGAAGAGGGAAAAAGCAGTAGAGGACAGGAAGGGGAGGGTGTCTAATTGGCAGTACTGCTTAAAAAAAATGTTTGTGAAGCTACATCTTTAAGCCCTGCTACAGCTAAATGCCTGATACCGGACTAAAGCTTATCCAGGGAGTCTTCTGGGGGAAGTCAGAATAGTCTGACTCAGAACTGCCTTAACTCCTGCCCACCACCAGCCATCATTCCCAGCACCTCCAATTGATTAATCTACAATCCTGTGCAGGAAAAAAAGTAAGATGGCAGAACAAAAAGGGAAGCATATAGCTTTGGATCAGTGAGCACACTGAAACAGCATGAGCAAACTCATTGTAGAAAGGGGAGGCAAGGAGGCAGTGGGGTTGGACCACAGCAGCCCCACTGCTCCCTCCTTGCCAGTCCTGCACTTGATCTTACAGGTAGGACACAAAGTGCCTATCTGCAGGCAGGGGTATACCTCATACTTTGTATTTATACATACTAAGTACTTTACAAAGCATTTCTGAAAGTGCTGTCACTTAATACATTTGGCTGCTTTAGGTCTTAGTTTGTCATTGACCAAGTCAGAGCTTCGGTGAAGGCTCAACCCAAGGGTGGTAAAATGACCACATTGCCCTTTTTATAGTCAGCTGGGAGAGGGTTTCTAGCAGCCTAAATAAAACATGTTGAAATTTTTGCCTGGTGTACTATGATAATATAATATAGCTGAACTGAAAAACTTTAGATGATGATGCTAACATTAGTTTTGTTTTTCTTAATGATGTTTCCTGCTACACTACATAGCAAGAAACAGCATAAGTTCTGTGAGCTCCAACTGTTCTCCATTTACCTTCTTTCCCAATACAAAAACAAAGGGGAAAAAAGTAAAGCTATTTCACTTATGCATAACACAAATTTTGGATATTGACCTAATTTTAGGCAGACAAGTTTCCAAAATGCAGTGTTGAAGTTTTTGTTGAATTCTGGAACATTTAATGAACAACCTGTTTCTTCTTCTGAGGTTATCTGGTGCATACACCTTGTCCCCCTTTATCTATAGAAAAGCAAGATGTTCTAAGTATAATTTGAGCACCAAAATGTTTTGTTTTTCTGAGGCACCTTTAGCTGCTAAAGGTGTCCAAATGGTATCAAATAGGTGAATAGACATCACAGTCTTCTGGAGCTAATCCAAGTACTGTTTCTTTACTAATTGCATTGCCAAAGAGACTTTAACTGAGCTGGATCGTTTTCGTCTATGGTGACAGAAGGCTGGGTCTTTTCTAATTTTTACAAGTGCAAGAGAAGAAAAGTCTTTGGGACTTTAGTGGACCTCACACATTACTTATAACCTGTCTGCATATGGCTATGTCCACACTGTCAGATAAAATTCTCACATGGAAAGTAGAATTGCTTTGTCCTGCTCAGGCATGACTAGAACAGATTATTTAGAATCACTTCTGGTTTTAATCATGTTGTGATTATTACTTTCAGTCAGTTGAAACTTCCAGAGTAAAATGTCTAGCTAGAACAATTGCTTAAAATTTATTTATTGTGATCTGAGGGCTTCTTTATGGGAAAAAAAAAAAATAAAAAAGAGAATAATACAATCTAAAAAGTTCAGCAAGATCAGCATTAGGTAGCAAGTCTTGAAAATTAGAAAGAAACTCTTCCCTCTTTAGAGAGAATAATTTTCACATAATGAGAAATCTCTATTACAGACATTCAGTCAGGCATTTGTGCAGAGCTTTCCTCCTAGTTACTGAGCTCCTTGAGAGTTTCTGCACTGTCTTGCAGTTCTTGTTTTGCACCGAGACAGTCACTTAAACACATTTTTCCAAGGTAATTATAAACTTAATGAAACTCTTTAGAAGAATAATATATCTCTTGATGCTGCATATACCCTCTGTGATCTTTTCACGAGTTTTTCTACCATTTCCTTTCTAAGGCACATAAAAATAAATGGACACATTTGTCTATTATTCTAATATCCTCTAGTAGTTTTCCTCAGCTACCTCAGTCCTACATGTATGTCATACTTTATCTGTCTCCATATGTAACTGTATCATTTGCCACACCTCTTAGGTGTCTTAGTCCTTAGAGTACTGTTCTAAATTCTTTTTCTTCGTATTTCTCTAGCTCTACTTTGACAGCTAAGGTATGTTTATGGTGTTGTTTGCTTGCATTGCTTTTGAAATTTTTTCTTCAGTTTCATATGCATCTATTTTTCTTGTTATGAAGTGTTCTGCTTATTAGAAAAGATCTACGATGTTCTATGTTATCCGTAATGATAATCTCAACTTGGAGAAGTCTTTTATGTAAAAGTCAGTAGGCGTATTAAAAAAATCTCTTGATATTAAAATTTGATTCCTGGAAGAAAATTATTTCTAAACATTTGTTATACTTTAAGCTTATTCAAAAACATTACTTGAGAGTTGCAAAATGTGCAAAACTGCCAAACTTATGTGCTTTGTCTTTGAACTAGAATAAAGTTTTGTGATGCTTACTTAGCAGAAAGTACAGTTTAAAGGTCCAAAAGCTAACTATTTGTTCATCTTTCCTTGGATTTTATCAGCATGGCACAAATTTATCCCAGTTACAGGAGTATATTTATGTGTGTAAGCATATGTAAGACACTGTACAGTGCAGGGCATTTAGGCTTGTCTGTGATACAGTGAACACATCTTGTCATTCTAGTGTTTGGTGGATATCTTTATGCATCATAATTATAGCTTTATCTTCCCATTGTATAATTCATGCAGAAATGATTCCTAGGTATAAGGGGCTGCTATATTACAGTGAAGTGTAGTCATACTTCAAAAATTGCAAGAATTATAGGAGGAGCTGATCAAGTTTCAGATATAATATTTGCTTTTGATTTCTTTGGTCAATTTCTGCCTAAGGGTGTCTTTATTAAACTTGTTTGCCATGGCCTATTAATGTTTGGAAGCTGTGATGAGTTTTTCTGCTTATGTTAGGAATCCTTTATCTGGGAAAGAGATGATAATAACCAATCATAACAACTGATTTTTCTCTGCAGTATTAGATCAAAGCCATTACTGTTTAATTACCTCTATTCTTGTTCTTTGTTGACACCTATTGTGAAATATAAGGTCAGTTAGAGTGTAAAGCAGAGATGGCACTCTACTGTATATGCTTTACATTATTATTCTTAACATTTATTCCCTACCTAATTTTAGTCAACTCTTAAGCAAGCAGTACTCACTAAAGACCTCATTCAGAATCTGTTGAAGTCAAAAAGCAGACTTCAGTGGGTTTTATAAAAACACCCTTGTATCAAAAGTCAATTCTGTAACATTTACTCAGGCCAGTAATAAATATTTTAATGAGATTTACAAATTTGAAAAGTCTTAGGATGAGGTCTCTGACATAGGAAAGATTATCTCATTTACAGTGAAACTGCTGATTTCTTGAGGTTAGGGGTATCCCTTTATGAAGCTATTCCTCAGAGTATATTGTCCATTTCTGTGTAGAATAGATGTAATTTTTGTACTTGGATTTATATAAACAGCTTTTCTGACTGGCAAAGAATGTCTCTTTGCCTCTCACAAATTGTACTTTCCTTCATTGTCTTCAGTGGCTTAAGAAACTAGATCTATCATTCAGTCAGATAAACACAGTTAATGTAAATCACTAAAAAGCACCTCTATGTTAGATGCAGTCTTTACTTTCATCTTCCTTCATTAATGATTTTTTATTTGTAGTTCAGGAGACTGATGCACTGGCATCAGTAACATAACATAGCTTGTTACATGTTGCTAAAAACATGTTCAGACACATTACTTTTTAAAACAGATCTTACAAAATGTTTATTCTGTTACTTCCAAATATAGAACTACATGTTTTATTATTAATCTTATTTACTCCTTCCTGAAAAGTAATTCATGTTCAGCTGTACAAAACAATCCAGCAATCTTTGATGGTAAATTCAGTTCAATTCTATTGACTTTGTCGTGGTCATTGTCATTCTCATTCTTGTTGTCATCTTTTTTCTCTTCTCTTTCTACTTCTGCTTTTTATTATGTACTCTGTGTCCAAATGGTATTATCAGATCCTTTCAGGTCTTCTGACAAAATACATGTATTCAATGTTCTTAGCCACTGTTGTTGTTTTTGTTACTAAGGCAAACCTTTTGTTTTTCCACTGGTGCCAAATCTATACTGAAAGCTTCATAATTTCAGAGTTTGATTTTTAAATGGAATCTGTGTGGCTGAAAATGGTACCCAGGCTCCCCATCTAATGTATGAAAAGAGTTAAGTATCTAAATGTTGGATACATTAGGAAAAAAAAAAAAAGCAACAAACCACAATCCCTCAGTATACTGAATGACCATTCCCCAACATTAGCCAGCTGAGAAATGTGAAGATAGTAGGACATCTTAAATCACACAGCTCTGTGGTATTCAGTGCTACTGTGTATGGAATCACTTCATCTGGGATATGTGCCTTCAATCTCTTCCCAAAGATAGATGTTTGTGACCTCTGCTTTTCATCCTCAAATTAAGCTAGTCTTTTTTACACCTAAGCACACCTGGAAGAAGACAAAACTAATCAGGTTAAGAGCAATCATTCAGTGACAGAACAGATTCAGTTTCCTTTTGCTCTGACCTGGCTTTCGATCTTTTAGGCAAATGCAGTGAAAACAAGTTTCCTAAATATTGGTTGAGAACTTAACAGAAATTTCTTTTTAAATGTGTGCTAGGTTTTGAGATGTATTTAAATGTCCAGGATCTTTTCACAGATCTACATCAAAGCTTTCACATTTTGTAATTCAACATTAATCTTAAAGACATTTCATTTCTGACCTCTTGCTTAATGTTAATACAAAAACACAACACATTACCTTCTCAATACAGCAGAATGCATTACCTCCAACCTATTTTTATGTCTCCTGCTGGCCCATATAGTTAGTATCCAAAAGCCTGATTAAAGCTTGATCTAACAAAAATTCTTATCTTTAGCCTGCATCTTATTTAATACCTGTGTTGTTTTTTCTTTAATTTTCTTTAGACTTAACACTTGTTCAGTCTCATTTTTTCCAGATGAAGATGACTGGCTTATCATGTAGTATACTTTTTTCTGAGTATTACTCTGGCTTATTTTAATGTTAGAAATATTAGATATCATAGGCATTCCCATAGACTTTCCTATTAATTCAAACTGAACACAAAGAGACTTCTTAAAGTTATTAGGAGTTAATCATGATGTTAAGTCATCCTAGTATAGTAGTCTTTTGAAGATTTTCTATTGCATAGGAAAATCCAGCACATCTCACATAGATCTGTGATATCTTTAAAAAAAATTAAAATAATGCAATTTTAATCTTGAACCATAAAAATATTGTTTAACAGATGAAACAGTTAACTTTCTTTGTTTGCTATAGAAATTTTTCTTTTAACTGCTTTTTTAGATGTCTCTTATACGTTCTCTTTGGTACCCTCAACATGTGCACTCTCTGGATCTTGTTACCAGCTCCTTCCCACAGTCTTTTTTCTTTCTTCCTACCAACCAATTCCAGAAAAAAAAAAAGCAGATAGTTTAACTGGATTCCTTTTTTTTTTTTTTTTTCCACATAACCACCATTTTCAAGAAATCTCTGAAGGAATCATAAGCCTTGTCTTCCATAGTACCTTCGAGTGTTGATTTCCTTTTCTTCTCTTATTCCAGGATTTCCATGTATCTATTTCTCAGTTTTCCAACAAGAAAGACTAGTAGTGAATGCATGAGAAATGCGGTGTGTAAGACAGAAATTTCATTTCAGGTATTTGCGCTTTTGTTGTATTAAAAATAGAATGTCTCCAGTGTTGCTCTGCTTTCTGCAGAAAAAAAATAATAAAATCCTGCCTTATCTAAAGGAGAAAAGGATAGGATAGGATAGGATAGGATAGGATAGGATAGGATAGGATAGGATAGGATAGGATAGGATAGGATAGGATAGAAAAGAAAAGAAAAAAAAATCAGTTGGAAGTGACCTACAATGATCATCTAGTCCAACTGCCTGACCATTTCAGGGTTGACCAAAAATTCAAGCATGTTATTAAGGGCATTGTCCAAATGCCTCTTAAATGCTGACAGGCTTGGGGCATTGACCATCTCTCTTGGAAGACTGCTCCAGTGTTTGACCACTCCATCAGTAAAGAAATTCTTCCTAATGTCCACTCTAAATGTCCTGTCATACAGCACCCTCAGATCCCTTTCTGCAGGGCTACTCTCCAGCCACTCCTCTCCCAGTTTATACTTGTGCCTGGAGTTACTCTATCCTAGTGCAGAATCCAGTATTTGGACTTGTAAAATTTCATGCCACTGATGATTGTCCAGTTCTCCAATCTATCTAGACCCCTCTGCAAAGTGTCCCACTCCTCAACAAAGTCAAAAGCTGTTCTCAGTTTGATATCGTCAGCAAAATTGCTAAAGGTACATTCAAGTCCTGCATGTAGATCATTGATAAAAATACTGAATGGAACAGGACCTAGTATTGAGCTCTGAGGAACACTGCTGGTCACAGGTTTCCATCCGGATGTGACCCTATTCACTACATCCCTTTGAGCCCCATTGTTCAGACAGTTCTTTGCTCAGTGCACCATGAACCTGCTCATCCCACAGCTGGACAACTTGTCTAGAAGGATGCTGTGAGGGACAGTATTAAAAGTCTTACTAGCTTCTGTGTGAATAGAATATGCAAATCAAACTCTATGAAAGCACATGGTGTTTGCTCACTTATCCATCAACATGAGGGAACAAAGATGTCAGCTGTAGGAAGCCTAGTATACCATTTGATAGGTCAGGATAAAGAGCCCAAATCTGCTGTATATTGGGCTACTTCACAGTCACTTGCAAGCATCAACAGATCTGGCTATGGTTGTTGGGTTAAAAAAAATAATAGAAACCCCCCCCATGATTAAAAAACCACCCAGCATTACACTGATGTGGAGTGTAAGAAGGACTCTATTTTTTTCTTTATTCTAAAAATATTAAACCATAAATAAATTCAGTCTGGATAAAAATATAGCTTCTAATGGAAAACAAACAAATAAGTATATTTCTCCTGGTTTGAATTTAATGATTGTTTTTTCCTACTTTGTATGTCATTAACTTAGATATATTTAAAAATATCAACACATTATTCCAAATGCATTGCAAACTAACACTTTGTTCCTGCTTATACTCCACATTCAGGCAAGGTATGAGGCACTAACTAAAATATTAAGTTCATATATTGTTGAGACTATAACATAAACACAATTCCTTGCTGTTAGCTACTTTACAAATTTGCAAAAAAAAATCATACAAGTGAACTTGAAAATATCTGTTCCATGTATAAGATACATTTTACTGATTTTAATAGCCTTGTCTCCTGAAAATACCAATTATAATTCAAGTGAAATCACTAGTGGCTTACAGCTTTAATGCTACTTTTTACTTTATCATACCTTTAATCTTGATGTAAGCTCATTAATATTTAGTATAAATGATGGTTGGATTTTTAAAAGGAAATTAATCTTTCAAACCTCCACTGATTTTAATAATCTAAGTGAAACCACTTCATTGCCCCTTCTGCATTCTCAATAATAAAAATGAAAATATATTATGTAGTAATCTTTGTTAAGAACTTTTATTTCTTGTATGCTTTTTTTTTCCTTCAAAGTAAGACTCCTATTTCATGGATAATTTTATTAAGTTTACTTCCCGTTGAGAAGGTGTCTTTAAAAGTCTACACCTAAAGTAATGTTGTGGCTTAAGCCCTCCCAGATGGCAACAAAGCGATCATGCAGCCACTTGTTCATTCCTACTCCCCTCTGGTGGGATGGGTGGGAGAAAATATAACAAAAGGCTTGAGAGCTGAGACAAGGTACTGGAAGGGCTCACTTGCCAATTATGGTCACAGGCAAAAGGAAGAATTGACCTTGGGAAAAAAATTCAATTGAATTTAAACAAAACCATCACCACTTCACCAACTGAATTAAAGTAGAACTGTGCCAAATACAACTAGATCTTAAATACACCTTCCTCCCACCTCTCTGCTCTTCCTGGATCCAGCTCTACTACCTTCTCCCTCCCTGCTGCATGAGGGGTGGGCAGGGAATGGCAGTTGCAGTCTGTCCCATGTTTCTGCTGCTCCTCCTTCCTCAGGTGGAAAACTCACAGTCCTCCCCTGTGAATTGCATCCCTCCCATGGGAGACAGTCTTCTATGAACTTCATAGTGATGTAACATTACCACTTAATTAAATGATGTTTCCTTATATGATAATGCAGGGCACATTAATAGAAAGCATGACACAGGTTTAAAGAGGCAGATTTTGCTAACAGTATTACCACAGGCTCAAATATAGAACTTTTCAAAGTAGACTAGAATTAGAAAATAGAAGCCTTCTTGCATTACATAGTTAATAAGTACAAGTAAAATGTTAGCAGACATTTATCATATGAACATTGATCATTGAAACTTTGAACATCAACAAATGACAGAAAAGAAATTGAGGACTTGTTTTTAGTTCCTGAAGAGCAGAAATAATTAATGGATTTAATTTCAGTCTAGCGTATAGTTTGAAAAGGCCCTGCACAAAAATCTATAAGAATTCATGGTTTCATAGTGACAAATGCTTCCTAGAAGATTATAATAGATGTTATCAGTAGAATCATAGCATCAATAGCCAGATGGTGGATTTTCTAGTCCGAATAAAACTTTTTTCCTTTTTTTTTTTTTTTTTTTAAATTTGGTGTCCTAGTGAGATCTGTAGCATATTTCATTTTAAGCAATAGAATAAAATCTTTTCTGGCTTAATAAATAATGCACTATGCCACGAAATGTCTCCTCTCCTACATCAGTGGACAAATACAACTTCTGTAAAAGATTTATCAACATCTTGATGCCCATTAATGGACTAACACTAGACACTATATGAACATAAACCAAAGCCAAAGCCACACTCTTTTCATTAAAAAGCACATTATTTATGTCAGGGAACAAAACTAGGATGCACATAGACAAGAATGTCCAATGTTCATATAAATCAACTAGGCAATATACGTAATGATAGAAATGCTGGGTAGAAATTTTGTAAATACTCTACTGCCTACTGATCATAGAATCAAAGAATCATCAAGGTTGGAAAAAACCTGCAAGATCACCAAGTCCAACCCTACTCTACCAAGTCCACCATTAAGCCATATCCCCAAGCACCACATATATATGGATTTTAAACACATCCAAGGATAGTGACTCAGCCACCTCCCTGGGCAGCCTGTTCCAGTGCCTTTCTTTCTACTTTTCCATTCTTTCTAATCTTTAGTTCAAACCTTCCCTGGTTTAGCATAGAAGATGGTAGAACTGAATTAGGAGAGTAAAAAAATTCAGTACTGTGTGGGGATTTCTGCTGTAGATATTCCTGAATGCAGGAAGACATTAAAAAAAAAAAAAAAAAAGCAGATGTTGTAGAGGAGTCATGGTTGGCACATGGCCTGGTAGAATTTACAAGAGGAAGACTGATAGGCTGGAGACAGTGTACCATGGATATGAGCTGAAACGCAATAATGTATTTGCAATCTATGTCTGACTTTCACTTCTCTCCATCATTTGTATCAAGCAGCTAAAATAGTCTCATTGCAGATAATCTTGAGCTAGTAAGGAGAAAAAGATATTAGAGGCTGTACCAGAGTAGGGAGAATGACAGGAGATCCAGTATTATAAGGAAAATCTGCTGTCAGAGCTACAGTAAGCTACTCTACTAGAAGTTATTATTTACCATAAAGAAAATCCATAAAGAAAATCCCTCCAGATTTACTCAATAACCATGTGTTGCTAAGTGTAATTAAGAGACAAGACCAATGAGCTAATTATATGAATCTCCCACAGTGAAATTTAAACCAGGAAAGAAAGGTTTGAAGTCATATGATCAGAAGAAGGCTCAATGTTACCTTTTTTAAGCTGGTACCTTGCCTATTTGCAAAATAGTTACTATTATGGATACTGCCTCCTTATGATTTTTTAAAGAAACTTAGGAATTTTTTAACCTTGAAGATTCTCTAACAGATTCCCTGGAAAAGCTAGTTAAAGGAGTAGAAAGCAGGTTTACTGACAACAGGATGCCCATGTAAAATTGCTTCTCAAAATCAAAATTAACTCTCCACAGAGAATGAATGATGTTTGTTCTGGAAGTGGAATGAAAAAACTGTTTTCAAAAAAGGGTAGATATAAAGAAACTGACAGAAGAACTATAACTCATTTGTCTAATTTTTACATTTATGGCTGAAAATCTAGTGATAATTAATGTATGAAGGAATACCATGATGGAACCAGTAAGAATCACAGCAGGCTCAGGTCAGAAAGAGCACGTCAGAAGCCTAAGAATTATGAGCTATATAATGATAAAAAACATTAGAGAAAATATCAGGATAGTTGAAATAATTGAAAGTTAATCACTGTCCAGAAGAGCTTCTAATAAGAGTGGTTAACACCAATATAAGCAATGGTAAAATGAAGAAGAGAAAGTTACTATTTAGAGAAAGAACTTAGTGCTCTGAAAAGATGTTTGGTAGGCTTAGACATTATTTACAAAGCAAAGAGGGCACAGTCGGCATCAGTACTGGATTCCTTACATAGTCCTCCCAAAGCATCTCTGGCTTTTCTCATAAAAAGTTCCTAACACATTTCACAAAGTTCTTTGGGTACCGAGGTTGGGTTGCAGATATCTAAAGCTGCTGGCTATACTTGGCCATATGGCTTCATAATCTGCAAAGAGAAAGATGAATTTTTAAAGCACAATTAGTCCTGAAAAAGACAAGAGGTGATTTTTTCTCTAGTTTTCTTAACTATTCTTTGTCAGTGACTTGACCAAAAGTTCATAGCTGGGTGTAAGTAATTATACAGAGAATGCATACAGCTAGGTGAGTCCCAGGGTAATTACTCTGACTGTAGATGTCCCAGTGTTGTGTAAGAAAGAAACAGACAGTCTTAAGTCCAGATCTTCAGAGGATTACTTACATTCATGTTGAATGCTTAAATATCTTTAATGATATTGGTCTTTGTGCTTCACAGAACAATTATTTATTCTGAATGGCATATCACAAACAACTAATTACCACTCACACCTGAAAAAAGTGTATTTGCACTGTATCATGTAAGAAAGCATTTGAGAGTTTGTTTAAATAAATACTTGGTTACTTCTGTATGTTTATATGGCAGAAAAGAAGGTAGAAATATCCTTTGCATTGAAGCAGAAGCTGTGGCTTGCAGTAAGTTTTGGTACTTAAATCTAGTTATTTATTATGGTTTTCTACTTGGATCATTAGGTGATATGTTGCAGTTCCAGGAGCCAGGCTACTGAACAAAGACATGAGTGAGATTTTGGGGCTCATGTTGTACATTTTCCAGAATGCAGGAGAGCAAGTAGAATGATAAGTCTTAACTTTTCTGTTGTTTCCTACCAAGAACACACTTTTAGAGTTCTGTCCCAGTCCAAATTTTGTAAAGGGTGATGCTTCACGGACATAGATAAGTTAGAAATGATCTAACTAGAGTATTTGAAAATACAGCTGCCAAGCTGTCTGTATTCAGTGAAGTGAGAAAAGATGGATGTAGAACACTGCTCTCAGTTAAATGAATTGTAGTTCTAGAACACTGTGCCTTTGTGAGACATACATAGGTTTTAGTGAGAATAAACTGGCTTACTGAATTTAAAGTTGTAGGCATATATTCATTTATGCATGACAGAATCACATTCCTAGTGACTAAACTTGGGCAAATAAAAGAGACATGTCAGTGTAGTTTTGTAATAGATTAGAATATTGTACTATATAATTAGCATTTTAATAACTGGCTAAATCAACATTCATTTTTTTAACATATATAAACCCACAGAACTAAGTGGGTGAAAACCAGTCTACACAATTTAAGCACACTTTTTAAAGCAAACTTTTAGGGACCTCAGGTCATACCCAGTAAAAGAAAATTTTTCAGTTATGAAGAGGAATGAGTATGTCTGGTGCAGATGTAAACTTAGGTAAACACATTTTCCTCTGGAGACCTTCAAGAAATCTGAAGATTACAAAGAACATAGAAGCAGGCAATTCTCTATAAAGGCTCTGAACTTTAAAAGTGTTTCGGGTAGTGAAGATAAAGAGACAGATCCTACACAGTATATTTACTCCCTTCCCAAAGGAGAGCAAGAAGGATAAATGCTAGCTACCCTCTAAGTTTTTGATTCCCTGTTGGAGTTCAAGGAAGAAATATCAAGAAAATTGTGGTTCAATTTCCTCCTTGAGATATTTCCTCAGTGGTAGTCATAAAGGTTCTTTGTTATTCAGGGCAGCATCCTTGTAATCACTACCTAGTCCATAGTGATTACATTTTTAGAAACTCAGTACAGAGACATGTGAAACACCTCTCTGGAAGAAGTGCAAACTAGTGAGTTCCTGTAAAAGCCTCATATATAATAATTACTGTGCCAATGCTACAAATCAGTAAAAGTTGCATATGAAGTTTAATAATATTTGGAAATGAGAGAAATAGGTCAAAGTGCATTTAAAAAATCAATATTTTTATTGATTTTATTTTTGTTCCTTGTGGAGAACCATTATATAGATGTCATAAAGGAAAGATTTAAGAATTCAATTCATGGTGCAGAGAATGGGTTTGAATACTTAAATGTTTAACATTTTTGCACTGATGAGGACTTGCAACACTTTTTAGATTATTCTGAAATGCTAAAATCTGTCTCTTCTGGAAAAAATTGATTATCAACATAATCAAGGCATTTGATATAATGAAGGGTTTTGAGTAATTGGTTATTTTCAGATCTGGTTTTGAAGCATAATTGTAAAGACAGATCAAAAGACAACAAATATAATTTTCTTGGACAGCACTTAGTATTTTCGTGATTTTTTTTTCCCCCATTTAAATGGAAACTCAGTTTCAGCTGTGAATCAGAGTTAACCTAAACTTTGTATTACGACGTTACAAATCCATTTGGTTACATTATGAAAATGAATAAATTATAACATTTAACACAATAAACCTCTGTACATTTTATGTTACATTTTTTTAAAGCAGTAAGTGGAAAAATGAAACAAGAATTCCAAAGAATTTGAGTAAGAGAGAAAAAATGATCATGTCTTATTCTATAAGCTGTGTGTAAGAGGAGCTATTGAAATCTAAGGCATTAGAGACAGTCACAGAAACTGCAGCAGGTTGTATTCTGTTTGTGCTCACTTTTTAAAGAGCTACCCATAAGCTTGCCGAGATCTCTAACTCTTTCCACCCTCTGCATCAACGTCATCATTGAATAGCCGTTCTACTTTACAAAGTTTGGCACTTCTACTACATCTATAACAATCAAGTTCCAAGTAGTAGGTTCTATATATATATGCCCCTTCTTTTGTATTATGTCTTTCTCTGATTTCAATGGAACATTGGTTGTCTTGAAAATGTTCAGCACTTTTTCAGTAAGTTTCTTTACTCAGGACCATTTTTCTATACCTAAAAAGCACATTGTATGCATATTTCAATGCACTGAGTTCACAGGCAGCTCATACTGCTATCTGACTTATGGACTCTGTGCACCAAGATCAGTCCTTTGAGTTCCTTATACTGAAATCAAATGCTTCATTGGGAAACTAAAAAAACCCAACTTCCAGATACACATAAAGGACTTAAAATTTCTTCTAGGTTCTTTGATCAGTGATCAGAAGTTATGGTAAAGTACAATGAAAATGCAATGCTTTCTGCTGGAAGAGGTATCACTCTCATCTATGAGTATAATTCTGCTTTCAGATAAAAACAATAATAATGTGAAAATGACTGTTAGTAACAGGGGTCTGTGTCCAATTGTCTGAATTCCGAGGTCATGTTAAGTGGACACCAACCATAACTAAATACAGCACTTTTGTTCTCATGGCCAGGGCTGATTATTGGACCAGAGAGTGAGAAGAAAACTGTAAGACATTGAGGTCATGAGGAAATAGAAGGCATACCATATTGTATGTGTGTGTTTCTATAACTCAGTTGGCATTCTTTCTACATGATGACTACGGACTTTATAATTATTCTTCCATCATGTTTGGACAATGATCTTCTGAAGAGTTACCTCTTACTTTTGAAGGGGGCATGCTTACCTCTATTTCCTACTGAAATTTTATTTCAGATACCACACCTGCAAGTACTATCAGCTGTCAGTGTCTCCCAACAAATAAAATATGCATCTGGGTAGGCACCTTCAACACACCTCCTCATAGCTGCTGATAGTGGCTCTACTGCACAAGAAATTACCCTGGAAATAATTCCCATTTTATCTGGGCAGCGTCTTTTTCCTGCATTATCATTTGCACATGTCAAGTAGTCCACAACCTCTTCAGAATGCTCTTTCTCTCTCTCCTTCACATACATATCTGACCCATAGGGCATCAGACAAGTATTTGCACTTGGATGCCTTGCAATGTTTTAGCCATGTGAAATAACCGTAATTTCCTAAAGCTCTGGATTCCCAGTCCAAGGGAATTAACAGCTGATACCATTAAGGAGCTCTAAATTTCTGCTTCCATATTTGTTCTTTTCCTATGGCAAACATAGTTTTGTATGAGACAGTTGTTTCCTATAGTAACACCTCTGTATATAGGGAAGATGTTGCATTCCCATACATGAAGAATCTAACATCCTTTCAATTCTTTACCCCCTGTCCCTTTCCCTGCCCTCCTTCAACATCTGCTCTGCTCTACTCCACCCCAGATATGGATAAATAAATTACATAACCCAGTAGAATTTCATAAGATGAAGCAAAGCAACTTTTGTTGGTAAAGACATTGTTCCCTACCTCTAGCTGCTCACTAGAGCTTCTTGTTTTGGTGATCCCTGTATAATTTTTATTGTAATATCATTTTAACTGGTCTACAGATACCTTTGAAAAACATAGCAACAGTCTAAGTTTTATCAACTTTTTCCTTCTTCTACATTTAGAGCTGGGATTTGACTTCTTAAACAGCCTTCTGTACTTTTAATTTATACTTGAATAAAAATCATGTGGTTATGATTAATCCTTCTCTGCTTTGTAATAATTGCATGATTACTTCACCTAAAATAATGAAATACTCTATAGATCAATTCACCTCTTACCAAGCAAGTCTTTGATTCACTAAGATAGTCGTGTTTTCTCAGTGGTCATTCTTCTAAAGCCAAGACTCTAACATTCCTGATTCACTGCTGGTCAAACTTCAACAGGACATGTGACACATGCTTCCATTTTGTCTATCCAGTAACTGGACTGATATTCAGCCTTCAGAGGTTTTGAATCTATAGGCTCCAGTTCCTTCTAAATGAAGAGAACTGAAGTCCACAACTCCTTCTGTGAAAGAAATGGTCCAACTACTTGTTATTACACTAGTAATATTTTGCAAAGTAACTAGGCATTGCTTCTCTGACATGGATGGGATAGCAGATGCTCTGAAATGTCCTGGCCTGGCTTTCAATTGCTACTCCAAAATGGTGTATATAAATTCTGTATTATAGTTGTCATCCCTGTATGAATGTCTCAGATAGCCTAAGGCTTTTCAGATAGACCAAGATGAAGGCTGAGGTATTTGGCTTAGCAAAGGAAGGGATTTAGCTGGTCATGGACAGCAGTAAAACACATGGAGACAACAAGCTTTAGCACATCTCATGCACCTGAGACAATGTGGCTCATTTTTCCTAGCATTAGGCTCTTAAATTTTGTATAAATATCCCTTTTGACACTTTATATTTATTATGTGTCTGCCTTAACTTTCAGCTACATGTCCTTGGTGAGGGAGAGAAGCATCTCTGAAAAACAAAACCATAGATTTGAAAATACTGGTACCTAAATTGGCTGTTCCTTCATGGTTTAAAATGAATTCTTTTAGCTTTCAGATCTAGATAACACTCTTTTTCTCACCCCTCGCCCCCTACATAGATGTCAAAGAAAAAGACCTCTCATTTTCTATTAATAAAGATAAATTGTAACTATTTTGTCATCAGATTTTTGCTTTAAACCATGGATCTTCTGTAAATGAAACTATTGGGACTTGGATAATGCATTAATCACTGTTGGCAAACTAGAAGAATGATTAAGGCAAGACCGGCTAATTTTACAGTTTATCTGTGCCATAAAATTCCCAAAAAAGGGTCATTTATATTGCTGAAAAGTTTCCTAGCTATTTTTTTTTTTTTTCCCAGTGGAACAAAGTAATAAGAAAGATTAATACTGGCTTTCAAATGGCCTATAATATATTCTTTTAATCAAAAAGTAAATACAGAATATTACATAACTCATTTTGTGAAAAAAACCCCAACATTCTACTGGATGAAAAGCAGGTCTATACAGAATTCTTGCTGTCTGCTACTACTCTTGTATCTGAAAAACAAATGCTTAATGTTTAATAGAGCCAATGCAGAAAATGAAGACTGTGTCTTAGCTTTTCCTTTGTTCTTTTCCCTGCAGTGGAAACAATGTCTAAATAACCTGTTTCTGCTAAACAATGCTGGACTCCTGTGGTGGAACTTGTGGAATCCTGTGGATCTTCCAGAGCTTTTACCACATATTTTATACATGTTTTATGAAGCCAGCTGCTGAATGCAATCCTAGCTCTACTTGACATAAGGAGTTCTTCTGCCCCCTACCATTACTGCCCAGAAGAAGCATTTATTTTTGTGAATGTTTATTGTAATGTTCTTCTTTATTATAGCACCTTTCAAGACGAGAAACATTGCAACTCACATTAGGAGACTTTCAGTAATAGTCATATAAAGGTGCCAAAGTGATTAACATCTTCCAGCAACTAAATGTAGTCCTGCTGTAAGGGTGGTTCTAGTCTGAAAGGCCATTCAAGCCAAGACCATAGGAAAAATACAGATTTCAAGTCATGAAATTATCTGCCTATGAGTAGGAGAGCACTCAGTAGTCTGGGCACTATTCATTGTCACAGCTGCTCACTAATGGCAAGAGGGCTGAATGAGACAAGAGAGAAAAAATAGTAACAGTATTTTTGTTGTCATTCCTCAATCTCTGATCAAATTCTCAGACATTTTAGGTCTAAAATCATACCCATGCTTAAACAAACCAAACCAAACCACACCAAATCAAACCAAACCAAAACCAAAAAACAAAACCAAACAAAAACCAAACAAAAACCGGAAAAACAACAAAAAACCCAAGCCCACAAAAAAACCAAACAACAACAACAAGAGTTATAGGAGGGTGGAAAGGACAAAGAAGGAAAATGTACGTGTGGGGGGAATCATCATTATGAGATGCCGGAATAAAGTATTGAATTTTCAAGACAACAAATCTATCGTCCAAATGTAAATATATGTATAGTAGTACTAGAATAGATTAGTCAAAACGGTCTTAAATGTATCCATTCAAATCTCTACTAAACACCTATGTGCCACCTTCCATTCATGTTACAGGAATAATGGTACCCCACTGTTGGACAAGGCAGTTCTGAATTATAACTCATTCCCAAAGCTTGACAGCTATACTAGTCAGAACTAACTTCTATCTTCAATGTCTGTTAAAAGGTAGGATAGAGAGAAAGTCTGAGTCTGGATTAAAGTCTAAAGTCTAGAAAAAGAAATAATTACAGTAGAAACCTCTTTATTTGTAATGAGATATTTACCAGCACTTGTTTAATTTTTTCACAGTTGAGTGTAACTGCTATGTTTCAAATTGTGTGAAGATGTATTTATAGTTTTGTTTTGATGTTTATTGATAGAACAAAATAAATACAATTACTGGGCACTTACAGAGCACACATAAAACAGTGCAATTTCTAAAATAATGCATTAACAGTTTTATCATTTCACCCTGATGGATCTCTTCTTCTTTAACATTTAAAATAAAATTTTTATTTTGTTCGTAAATATAAGTGGGAATACAAGTTATATACTAACACTTTAGGTACTGACCAAAAGAGACAAAAGATATATGGGATAGATATACAGAACATAGGCATTTCTGAGCTCCAAATTCCTCTGCAACAAACAGCAACAGCAAAAGGACAGAAATCAAAAGAGAACCAATGGTAACAAAATCAACAAGAGAAGGAGAGTCAGAGCCTGAGCGAACATAAAAAAACTGTTACACAGTCAGCTATTTAGGTAGCAATGGTAACAGCAGCTGCAGGAACAAAATCTTTCCCTGCTGCTATTCTGCAGTATTTAGCAAATATCATCCACTCTTATGTCATAGAAACTATACACAAAAAAATGATCCATTAACAATTATATGTGTCACATCTCTTCCCTGGCTGTTTGCAGTTTCAGAGCAGAGGTTGCACCTTTGTTGCTTCCTGGTTTCAAAGACCTAGCTGGCCCATAAAACTTTGCAAACACTTTTCTGAAGGCCGAGTATGATATAAAATGTTAAAAGACCCTTTGTCATACCTCTCCCCCACTCCATCCAAAAAAAAAAAAAAGAGAGGAAAAGAAAAAAATACCTCCTACTTTTTATGCAAACTCTTGGTGGTGATTTAAGTCGTAGCAGCTGGTCTCAAGCCCAAGCTGACAGATAGGACACAATACGACATATATCCTAAACGGCAAACATATAACTGCTGCATTTAGATGATATTGTATTGTCAATCTCACATAGATGCTGTGAAAGGATAAGGCTACCCCTTTTGGCAGATGTGATTTTTTTGTATCATTCTTTTTTGTTTGCTTGTTTGTTTGGATTTTTTTCCATCTTCACTCCTGATTTGGGAATCTATTGAAATTTGCATTATTGCTCACTTGGGTTTCCCCTTCCTGCTGTTTGGCTCACAAGGACTCTCCTGTCACTGCAACAGTCAGTTTGTTCTCAAAGCTGCCAGTTCAACAGACATCCCTTCACACTTTATCCTCTGCTGTTAAAGCAAACTGCCCAGAACAGTTCAGTCTTTGAAGTAAAGGAATAATAAAACTTCTATTGCACTTTCCTGTTGTATAAAGTGTTGGGGAAATGATGTCAATGGGTGGGTGAAGATGTGTGCTGAACTTGAAAAAAAAAAAAGATCTCTGGTGGCACAACAGAAAACTTAATAAAACATATAATAGAAACACATAGTCAACAGAAAAATGAGAGACTAATTCATCATGATATTTGAGTGAAAGACATGGATTTTTGTAGATTGAGAGTTCAAAGATAATGAGAAGTCAGATACTCAAGTCAGCACCAAGACTGACCCCTTCATCCAGTTTTGTACTGAACAGAAATTTTCTTTCTAAAGTCAACAATATTTGTAAACTTTATTTTATAGCTTTATAGTTGACAATGGTTCTAATAAGGAGAATCAAATGCTGTTGAGTTGTTTGGGTTTCTTATAGCTGGACAGGAAAAATCTATTCTAAATCCACCCCCTTGTGTTAAGGGTTTTCTTTAAGTGTATATGAAAGCTACCAGGGAGGCTCTAAATTTTAGCACACTGGATAAAACATAATAAAATGGCTAAAATCAATAAACAGGATGAGATGGCCATTGTTATTCCAAACTTGTTTCTTCAAATTGACAGTTGTTAAGCCTTTTTAAACTAACTTGAGACCCTGAGTGGATGACATACCATTGACTAGGGCTTACCACATGACAGGGATTTTCTGTTTAGACTGCTGTGAATTTTGCTGTGATTTGTAAGCAAATTTCAGATGCAGTTGCAGTATTGCATTAAAAGCGATACTTTCTAATGTCAGTGAAAGGAAAAAAAAGTAGCTATCCTGTTCTTTTGGTGACTGGGGATGCTTTTGAAACATGACTTAAGTATTTTTAAGCAAATATTGGAAAGAATTTTTTTTTTTTTTTTCAGTTGAAAGGTTGGTGGGCATTGAATGATGCTAATATCCCTGTTCATGCTGCCTAGGCTTTAAAAAAAAGTCCCTAGTATTGTTTGTAAATCTATAATGCCAATAAGATCTTTCAGAAAATGTAAAATTTCCACCCTCTCAACATTTCTGTGCCATCAGTCCATCCTAAAGACTTTGTTAGCTTAGGCCTCCATTGCCCCACAATTGAAAATAATTCTCTTAGCTGAAAATGTCTGCTGGTAGGAAGGGGAATAACAAACCCTCTATGGTCATGTTACATTTCTATGTGCACGTCTCTATGCATCCCCGGAAGAGGCACAGGTGAAAGGACTGTGTGAGGGATGCTGAGGGAGCTAAGTTTATGCAAGCCCATTTGTCCCAGTGCTCTGGGTAAAGCACTACTACTCTCTCTAGTCTGCAGGTAGGAGATTACAGTTCTGAGGGAGCTCTATATTGTGCAGTTTAGGCATCAGGTTGAAATGAAGCCTCCAGGAGGCCTCCAGGCTTCTCTTGTGTACAGCTTGATTGCTGACCTCTTGTGAGTGAAATAATTTTCACCTGTGGATTGTACTGCATTTAATCTTAATGGATACTTTAGACTGATGGTCTACCTTTTTATTCCCTCAGTAATATTGTTACCTAAATAATCCCTCAGAAGCCTATTTTACATATTGCAAAAGAGTGAATTTCTTGTTCTTCTTTGATTTTCTTTGAAGATAATGGTAAAAGCAAATGACAACAAGCTCAGCATTGTAAGAGATTTTAAATTTCCCATTAACTGACTTCATTTGGAGCTCAAAAATATGAAGCATTTAATCATCAGCCATGATTTGTGAAACATTGTGAGTTCACAGCAAGTGAGTGAAAGAGTTTTGTTTATGGAATTGAGAAGGCCAGGAAAAAGCACTCTGAATCAGTCTAGCAAAGAAAACCTAAGACCATACTGCAAATGAACCAAGAGCTTCTTAATGACATGGATACATTTAGTACCTGCTACAGCTCAGGCTACAAATTCTGGGTGTTCCTGAGTCCTTGGTGCACTAGTGACTAGGGCAATCAGAGTTGCAGTATCACCCATGTGATAGCTGGCTGTCCCACAGAGCTGGTTTCGTTAAGGTAAATTCCCTAAAGATAACAAAAAGAAGAGATGAGCTAATCTAAATGCAACTAGTCAGTTCAGTTCAGGTAATAGTCATTGCCAGGATGATTTATAGTTTTCAGCTTTTCTCAGCATTACTGACATTACTGATCTGGTAAGATCTCAGAAATTCTATTAAGTCACAGTGACGTGAGTGCAAAGTCATTTGTACAGAGTATGAAAGGAGAGCTGTAAAGAACTATAATATTGTTAAGTTTTACTTGAACTTTGTTTTCACACTAGTTTATAGGAGTTAATTCCTATCCTTATTTATAATAGACAAATATTAATTGGTCTTCTTTATCAGAACATTTGGCGATTAGGAATATTCTCTCACATGTATCTTCCATCATGGAGTGTTAATTGCTCAATAAAGAGATGTGCTCCAAAGCAGAGCATGAATTTTTAAATATAGCAATGTACAGCAACAGGTTGCTGCTTTTGTAAGGGTATTACTTTTACTGTCAGCATGACTGCTGCTAGAAGTTGTCTCATTAGACAGGATAAATAGGAACTGCATAAGAAAATCTGACCAGGCAAGAAATGAATTTTTATTATATACCTGTATATACCTACCCACACACACATATGTCCACACACATGCAAGATAGTATGACTGAAAGAATAATTGTAAAATGCATGTTAGGGTATACAGATGGATATGACATGTCTGAAATGGAATTAATTGTTATCTGCATATGGACAGATTGATAATATAACTATCAGAGGCATTAAAGTAAACCATAAAGTAAAAATGCTCATATGCCTTTTTTGGGGATATTATGGAAGGGCAAGAATAGAAAAACAGAAATATTTTTTCTAAGAAAATGAAAATGATGTTAAATAATGTTGCATATGTATAATTTCGATATGAAGTCCTAAATATGATTCTGGAATGTAAAAATAAACTTACAAAATTGAGGAGTAATTAATTTCCCTATGAAAGCTGGTTTAATCATGTAATTTCCTCAGCAACAGAGGTATCAGAATTGTAATCTTTAAGGGTACACAGATGAAGGACTGAAGTGAGCCAGCGCTGAAGCTCTGCCTTGAGTTGTCACTCATAATTAAGTCTACAAGTATATGGTATGATTGCATGTTGAGCAATGGTTCATGCTGCAAGTATTCATCTTCCAGAAGAGCTTTAATTGACAAGATGTTTAAGGTTTGAGCACTGACAAGGTAAGCTTGTATCTTCAACTTTTTTCTGACCAATGATTCCACTGTATATAAATACAGACAGCTTACATCAGTATAAAGTTGCAAGATACATAAGTGAGTAGGCCTCTACTGTATTCTGAATTTTCCCACTCAAAGCAATATTTGTATACATGCATGAAAGACTGTTAATGCACATACATATCTACCTGTCTGTACAGACACAGACTTTTTCCCATGCTCCATTTCTCTTATGCTCCTGCTTCTTTGTATTTGCATCTGTCAGTCTTTACACTTTTTCAGCCTTTTGTTTCCATCTATTATAGCCTCTTAAATCAGCTGCTTTTTTAGGTACATGTGGATATTAACTACATTGAATGATCAACATTTCTATCTTTTCCTATTACTTACCAGGTAGCTACATTGCCGATGCAGCTTGTCAGCTTCAAGTAAGCTCTGCAAGACTTTGCCAGGCAGAAGCATTGTAGTATTGCAATATACATATTTAAATCCATTGATGCTATGTGATCAATGTATGGATGCTGTATGGAGTTTACCTCTGGGGGGAAGAAATAGAATCTTTGGTTAATTTACAAGAGAGCTAAAATAGGAAAAAAAGTGTACAGTCCTAGATCTTGAACTGACACACATACTAGTGCAGTACCACCCAACCACTGGAACAGCTCAGATGTGCATAATAATCAAAAGCATTGTTGAGGATGTGTGTTTCATATATGAAAGAGAGGGTTAGATTTTATTGCTAGGTCATTTAGAAACAAAAAACAGATTATGTCTATCCATTCACTGGTCATAGCCAGGCTAATTTAAAATCAGATAACCACACAAGCTTAGAAGATATAAATCATAAATTTTAGGAGTCAATGAGTGATGAAGCATTATGATTTCACTCATTCTACTTGGAAGAGAAACAACTATTCTGATTTTAGCTAAAAGTCTAACTGAGGACAATTATACTGATTTACACCAGCAGCATATCTCATTCAGAAACTTGACATCTTGTCTGAGGAGAGTCTTCATCCCATGTTTTCTTTAAACCATGTATAAAATGATTTGCCAACATTTTTTGTGTGGCACAGTGACTGCATACAATGGTCTATTGCCATTAACATTTATTTTGATGATTCTGTTGGCACTCTTCATTTTAGGTAAAAGGAATGAAACGCTATTAAGGACCTAAATCACCTATAGAGTGTGACTAACTCACTGCTCTTGCATGAAGCATGGAAATCACAATCTGCAAATTCTGCCACTGTCATAATTACATTAAAGTAGATTTTAAAAGCAGCAACAACAGTAAAACTCTACTTTTCCTCTCAGCAGCTAGAAGATATCTAGGACAGTTAAGGTTACATTTTTGAACACAATTTCAATACAGTACTGTGGGAACTATAAGAATGAGCTAAAACCAAAATGGCAACTGCAAACATCATGCTGGGGAAGAGCATCCACATATAAAGTAAAAGCAAAATGATGATAGCATCTCCCTACAGAAGGTATTCATGGAAGAAGTGCTTAAAACTGTACAACATTAGGGTTTATCTCTGACATTTTATGGATTTCACTTTTTGGGAGGCCTTGACAAGGTTGTCCATGAACATCAAGTATGAGGGTTCTTATATTCTTGGGTCACAGTTCATAGTTTTTGCAGTTGCAGTTGTATCTGATATAAGGTAATTGAATAATCATTTTGTTTGAGTCCAGTCTGGCATTCTTCTTTTAGAGTTACATTCCTATTTCAATTTCACATTAGCAGAAGCTGTGGCAGTTATTCAGGAGACAGAGCTCTGGGTATCACAAGGCTTTCCAGGCACTGGCTTATCAAAACCTAAAGAGGGCAAGTGTATTAGGGAGGTGCTTAGGAAGCCAGTGTATAATAAATCTTTGTCTACTCATTTTCAGCACCCTGTGTGTTCACTTGGTAGCAATTCACACATCTCTTTACAATTCTTCTTATACTCTGCTATTCAAACTTTCATTGATTATGTGAGTTTGCACTTCTCATTCTTTTTCTAGTTCTATATGTACAAATTCTGTATCACAAACCAGTATTACTCCTGGTTTTATCTGTGCTTCTTACCGCAGTTGCCAGAGCAGCTGGGGACCATTACCTGATGAATTAATTTCCATGGAAATTAATATAGTAGCTTGATGTTTAAAGGTAAGATTTATCCTATGGATGAACATAAATTCTTGCCAGAAGGTGCTTTGACAGAGCTTATCTCTTTGCAATGCAATAAGATCTAAGTAATTTTTGCATCCAATAGCAGTTATGGTGAGAAGCTGTGCAATGTGGTATCAGGGAGAGGCAGGAGTGGGCATACCCCATGAAATGGGGCTGGTGTCCATCAAAGGCTTGGGATGGGTTCAGGGTTGAGGTCCCAGCCTGAGCCTACCCTGGGCTCCTTGGTCTATGGGTGGGGCTCCCAGCAGGCTGCTTGGGGACATGCAGGCCTGACAGTACCTTCCAGGTTCTGATACATGGACCAACAGATTGTCTCAAAGGGTAAGTAAATTTCTTCCAAAAAAAGTACATTTTTTAACCACTAGGTTAAGAAACTTATTCCATCAGTGAAAGCATTATGTGACATACTCTGAGGAAACATGTTCAAATTCAAGGATTTGTGTGTGTGTTTCTAATAGGTTTGATAGGGAAAAAAGAAATAGAAACATTAGATTATATTGGTTCCTAAAGCTGCTTCTAAGTAGAAAGTTATATTTCTTAAATATATGACTACTTTGCATTGCAGCAATTATTTAAAATTCACTGGCCATCTTGTCCAACAACTTTTATGAAGAGCATTTGCATTGCAGTTTTCTTCCTAGAAAATAGTTTTTGATCAGCTTGCAAAATATTGAGTTTAATATTTCCAAATGCATCAACCTTTCCAAAATTATTTTTTCGAAGCTGAAAATGCAAATGCTGATGACACACTATTAGAAGGATACTTTGTGCCTCACATTTCTAGCTAGCTACAGTAGGATATAACTGTTCTAGGGATTAAGATCACATACAAACACATATTAAATTGAAATGTAAAGCGGATTTGTTGCTGTGCTTATGATGGCAATTACTTCTTCCACTTATTTAGTAAAATCCAGTCAACAAATACACTGGTCCACTTAATCTAATACTCAATTAGCAAGGCAATACGTGCATTGTCAGAGTCTCTGTAGGCAGACATGAAGAAAAGGGAAGAAAGACACTGAGCCCCATACTTAGGTCTTCCCACTGCATTAATGTTGTACAGATTTCAGGCTTTCTGCTGAAATGGGGAAAGTTCATCTAATCATGGACCATGAAATACGTGACTACAGTTAACAGTCTCTTCAGGGGAGAGAAGTAATTTCCATATGAAGTGACTGTTGTAAATTTAATGAGTTTCCAAATAGTTGCAAGACAAGATAAAGTAATTTTATATTAAAGTTAATCTTTTAAATGAGAGAGTCTTATTACAGATGTTTGCTTTGCTGTTCTTTTTTAATCTCCATACCAGATAATAATCAGGGATGGGAAGATATTTATTTTGCTACCACAGATCACATACCCAATGAAGAGTGCTCCTTTACATTGTATAAAGATGTAAAACCATTGTGAAAAAAATATCTGAATTTCCCAGGGGCATTTTTATTATCAAAAATTTGATCCATGACTGTTCCTATTTCTTTGACATTGTTTGCACTGCATTATAGATTCTTTTTCTCCTGCAGGCATCAAAATTTGATTAATTTTGAATTTCTACACAAACATAGGTATTTATATTTGTCACTGTTCTTATCATGCAGAAATATGGAACTTGTTTCCTTTTAAGGAAATAAATTATGATTGAGGGATGGCAAGGATATTTTTGCAATTTTCCAGTCAGTAGTTTATCGTGTTTTTATATGTAGATCCTCCTCCCCTTATGTTATAGTGGCAAATATGAAATACCCATTCAGTGACATTTTTTCACATGGGCTTTTGAAACCCATTCGTTTCTGGTCATGAGTCAAGGAATTCTTCACACTTTCAATTCAAGTCAAAGCATCTTGGTTCTTCCTGGATATATGCAAGGTTTGCCTATGTCTGCTGCCTCCCATTATTCATTCTTATGTCTGCATTCTGCTTTTCTTACAGTTCTGAGGATAGAAAGACAAGGATCAAGATGCTGCAAAAGAACCTGTTTTCAGGGTTTTCTGGTTAAGAGAGATACCTGCAAAATTCATGAGCAAGCTCTTCCTGCAGCAAAATGCATATGGTCAGACTTTGGTCCTTAGAGGAACCCCACACTGGTCTCAGGGAGATAACAGTGCATGTTTAAGTGTTTGCCCACGTTGACCAAAATGCACACTGGAAGGGTTTATTATCGTTCTATTTTTTTTTTTTTAATAGATTGACTAAATTCAGATAAATATCTGAGATTTCAGCTACTAACTTGAACTAAATAAGGTTTTAAATCTAGTTGGATATGGCCATTATGCTATTACTTTTTTTTTATTATCATGTTGAAAAAGACATGATGGAACTGTTTCACCAAACAAATTTTTCTTTAATTGGGTTCCTGTGACCCTGTGCAACATATCTGGGTGATAAAAATATTTTATTTCTTGTTAGAGCTTTATTAAGGCTTTAGAAATATTACGTGATTGTCCAGATGGAAGAACTAATTTCTGAAATTTAAAGCAACATCACAATAGCAGCATATATAAGATCTTGTATTATGCTTTGTTAAATACATTTGTTTCATGAAATTGGAGATCAAGTTATAATGTAAAAATCCTCCTTCAGTTATGATACAGAGTATCACAGATAATTATTTTCCATACAGTACAAGGAAGACTTCTCACTGTTTCCAGATGGCAAAGATTGAAGGTAATTGCAATGGCATGACAGTTACAGCACTTATAAAAGAGTAATAGTAAACAAGCCATATTTTATAAGAGCATTGTTACAGTGATTTAAAGGTAAAGGAGCCTTTGAGAAACTAATGATTGATAATTGTCAGGTATTTTTATTGACTAACTATCTACAAAACACATTGTGAAGACTTAGAAATATGTTATATGTTCTATAACCTCTAGAAAGATTAAGTATTTTGACATGTAAAGAAAAAAAAGACAAAAGCAAATTACCTTCAGTTTTGTGTTATATGGAACAGAAGTAGATATGCAGGTTCATATTTTGTTGGATTTTGGGGGATGGTAGGAGTCTTGATCTGACATATTCTGACTAGGAAAAATTAACAACTCAGTATTACAATGTCTAGACCTCTAGAAAGTATGGTGCAGTCATTTATGCAAGAAACCTGCTGTTGATTTCTTATTTTTCTGCAAGATCTCTTGCTATTTAAGGCAAATTTGCATTGTCTCTGCTCTTTGTACATCTCCATAATACTTCAGTAGCATGGATTCTGGCTTGTAAGCATAAAAATATATATATATATAATACTCAGCAACATATAGCTCAGAAGGTGCAATTAGATTAGCTCCCATTAGCTTTTGAAGCAGATAAGGATCTAGCCCAAGTTATTATCTTCAGCAGGCTACAGATTACTTTAGACCCATATGTTGACACTACTGATAAGGGTGTACATAGACATAAAAGAGCTCTGCCTGCAGCTTCCATTTCACCTCAATCCCTACCACTAAAGTCACAGGCACTTTTAATAGGTTTGTTTGCCCTGGGACTTCCAGGCTCATGCTGGGTTTTGGATAGTAAATGGAGTAAAGCACAGCAGCAATTCAATGTATCCTTCACCCATCTCCCCACGTATTACAATCTCTCCATGCTAAGGAAGCTCCGTGTTACTGAGATCACATAGCAAGACAGGGAAGAAAAGGAGAACTTCAGGAAGCTTCTGGGAATCAGGGACACTGTTTCATAAGAGAAAGATTTTAACTGAGAAGTAAGACGAGCAGAGGACAAGAGAGAAGAAAGAAACCTCACAATTTCTCAGAGATTAGGGTTCCAGCTGTAGTGTGAGGTTTTCCTATACAAGTGGACAAGCAGATGTACCAGTAGCTGACAGAACTAGAGAAGAGATGTGTCCCAGGTAGAAAGTACATTCAATCAACACAATTTCTTGTCTTCTGTTTATTTCTCTTCCCTCCCTCACTGTATCTGCCTAAAAGAGGACTAATCCAAATTTACAGATTCCAGAGTGTGACTGACTGAAAACTCTACAGGAATACTTGTAGCTACTTGTAGCTTCTCGCCTGGTTTTGAAATTAACAAGGCTGAACTTCTTGATCCTAACAAAACACAGAATGGTGCCCAAATATTCTTTTCTCCAGGAGCCCTCAATACCCATCTAAAGACTGGTTAATGAATCAAATGAGTAAGGAAAGCAATACCAGGAACTGTTCTCTGACTCTGATGACAAGTAGCACACACATGAGATATGTACATTATGCACGGGTATTTCTTATGCTCCATGCATTTTTCTTGTGCTGATAAATCATGAATAATTTTTAATTACTCTTTTTTCTTTCTGCTCAAGTGCATGAAGTCACATATGAGAATGCTGACATCTAAGGAGGAATCTACAAAACCATGAGTGCAGTATGGATATGGATCTCTGTATCATCCTTTCTGACAAGAAATAGTGGCCATCAAATGAAATGAGCAGTACTCAGATTCTGAACAGAGATAAAAATAATTAAACCTGTGTAATTCTTTCAAAAAATTAGTCTTTAGGGTGCCAAATGTTCACACTGGCTCATGAAGAGATTGGACATTGACTGCAAATGAGTTACCAAAAATTCTTATGCACAATCAGCATAGAAAGTTCTTTGAAAAAAGATGGATGGGGGATGTGTGTAGGGCTGTGGATAGACAATGACATGTGCATGTCTTTTTTTAACACTTCCTTTATGTTCCTGTTTACAGCTGTTTCCCTGTTGATTTTACCCTTAAAAACAGCATCAGACTATGTCTGAGAGCAATAGAAAATATCCAAATTATTATGGTAGATGGCAAAGGGAAAAAAAGAAAAAGGACAATCTGGAATGGGACAGAAGGATGAAACTGTCATAAATGTAGAAAGACTGGAGGACATTAAGTAGAAGATCACAACAGCTCATCCTCTTCCCCAAAGCTCCAAGGAATTAGTGGCTGTTGCCTGGGATTGCTCCACCTGGATTTATGAAAAGATGAGAGAAGAAAGTCTCTAGGATCTCCCATATTTTCCAGCTCACTCCTTTTGGTGGAATGAATAATCAGCTTTGCTACAACCAGGAAATGGTAAAAAAAAGGTCCTATAACTTCACAGGCTCTCAAGACATAGCAGGTATAAATAAAATGATCAGAGAAGTGGATATTCTATTGTCATCTTACAAATATTTAGGCACTTGTTCTATCCTGTAATCCAGTAACAGAATTCATAAACCATAAAGAAGACAGGTTAGCAAACTTTTCATTTGTGGTGGCAAATTAGTCTTTTTGTAAAAAGGAAAACAAATTAGTGCTCCTAAAGAAATACCATTGTCATTTACTCTCCCAGTGTACATTAGCAAGGGTTTTCTTCAGCAAAACAATTTCCAGTTATAAATCCAAACCTTGCACTGAAAAATGATAAAATGCAGTTTTGCCATTACAATTAGATAACTCCATTCCCATGTGCCAGAATGCCACTAAATTTACACTTTTAGATTTTTACAGTCTGCAGCAACAGAACATTTAAATAGGTTTATTCCTTTCCACTGCAACAACATCAACAACTGATTGGCCTCTGCCAAACTGGGCAGGAAGTGCCAGTGCCAAGCTATAGTTGGGAGGCTCAGTATAGCAACAGTCACATTCTAGTCAACTGACAATGAATTCTCATAAAAGTGAGCTAGCTTTGTAAGTTAAATGAGTCTTGCACAGCAGTGGATTTTGCTATTCCTGTTTTCATCTTGAAGTCCGTAGCCATTGATCCATCCTTTTTCCCTGAGCTTCACATACTGAAACATGAAGTAAAGAGATTCCCAAAGTCTGTCCCTTGTGAATCAGAATCTACGGATCCTCTGCTCCCTTGCTGTTCCTCTCTTTTCATTCTCTTGTTGGTGCAGCTGCAGCTGGGAAAGAAAACGTGAATGTAACTGCTGCTGCTGCAAAAACTGCAGCCAAAAACTATTGATTAGTGAAGAACTTGCAAAGTTGCAGCTGTCCAGATAAATATATTTAGCTGTGTTCATATCTAAGCACTACAGCAATGACAGATGCTTTTCTCCTAATTAGAACTGCCATATTTCAAACTAGTTTTTTGTAAGAAGGAAATAGCTGTTACTGGGTAGATATATGTCTGGATTTCCTGGACAAATAATTGAAATGTTCAAAATCCTGAAAGATAAAAATTCCAGCTGTAAAAGACAAAGTGTCATGGAAAATCCAGACACAGGGTAACGTTATTTCAGATGGTGGCTTAGAAGTTTTAGAACAGAAGTTTTCTGTCTACTCAGAAACAGATGGATCCTAGGCTGGAAGAGAGGAATTACAGGATTTTTAGAATGTGCCCCCAGATGCAAAACATAGTGGCAACTAGTTGGTTTGCAATAAATATAATATTCTTTTAATTGTGCATAAAGCATGGGAAAAACATAAATGAGTTTGGGATACTATTCACAATATTTAATACTTAATATGGAGGAAATCTCACTGGGGGAAGTGATTAATTATTGGGTAGGATTTATCCTATCTGATACTAGTTATCTAAAAATTACCTGTCTAGTCACAGCTGATCCCTTCCTACTTAAACTCAAGGCAAAGGAATTTTCCTAAGATGGAGATCCACTCTATTCTAAAGTAAGTGTTTGAAACACAAGAGAGAAATTTCTGTACTGTCTTTTTAGGAGTGGTTTATACCTGAGAATTCATACAATGGAATAATGCTAATAGTTCTCACTTAAAAGTAATCCCCCTTGTCTAGGTAATTCTTTCATTTTTACCTCCTATGATGTTTCAGTTCAATGATGAAAGTACATAGGCATGCGTCAAACATATCTTCCAAAATCAACTGGCTTTCCATTTTTAGCAGCAAAGATAAGAATTATGACACTCATATCATATGTTAACACTGATTACTCTGTTTTTGAATAAATCTAAATTTCAAGAGCAGAACAGAAACAGGAAAACTGAACTTTTGAATAGAGGATAGCAGTTAACTCTGTATTGAAAAATATTCTCCAGTGCTGACACGATGTGTCAGTTCCTCATCATAGTATCTTATTGAAATAAGATGTGACTGCACTAACACCATCTGTTGGACTGAGAAGTAGGTTGAGCTATCATCACATATATGGAAATATACAGGGAATTTAATTTTTTAAAAATGATCTGATTTTCTTTGTGTGTTTCTAAATTTGTTCATATCCTTCTGTGGTTATGATTTCTCCCTGTAGCCATCACCTATCTTACCCATAATGTTTTTAATCTCTTTCCTTTCCCTTCTTTCTTACTACTTGCAAATAGGGAGTCACAATGTTAACTTCACTGACTGGCTGTAAGGGGTTTAAAATTGCCTATTTATTTCCTTTTCGAGAGAATTTCAGAACATGCTTTTCATATCTTTCATAAAGAGTGACAAAAGCAAAATATTAGATAATTTTCTAGAACTCTCGAGTTTTTGTTTTATACTGATGAAACACTAATTAGAAATGGTTATGAAAAATACTGCAAATGCTACTAATGAAAACTTTCAAATTACTTTTTCTAGATGTCTTAGTCACTGATAAATTATTTGCATATTTGTATAGAAATAAACTATTCACTTTCTCAACTGGCTTTTTGCCATGGACTTGTTTCAGTCTGTGGTTTAATTAAAGGTCAAAATATAAATATCCACAACTGGCAGGATATATACCACCTCCTTTTCTCATTTAGGATTCGCTCCAGAAAAGAAACTTTTTTCTTTACTGTGTAAATGACTGGTATTGATTGACAAGTAGAAAATTCAGTAGAATTGTTTTTCAAGATCTAGAGTTAGTCTGAAATAGTTGTTCTGCAGCAGTTTGAACAGCTGCATTTTCACTCAACAGTATATTCCCACAAAAACAGAACAATAGTTTAAATTACACTAGCTATTTCACTGCTAAACAACTTTCCTAAGTAACAGCTCTGCTCGTTCAAAGAAAAAAGAAGAGATATAGCCATTTATTCTGGTAAAAATTTTCATCTTCCTTAACCTAGAAAAAGCTCTCAGGTTTCCCTCAGGACAGCTTCCATATGCAATTATGCTTTGCCAATACACAATTTTGCAATGCATTAGAATTTGTAACAAGGTCAATAAATTTTAATAATGCCTAAATTAAGTTTCTTATTAAACTTATTATGTAGTTCAATAGCAGCCCACGTGTACTTATGGTTATTCAAAAATATCAGCGTTATTTAGAACTTACTATCACGTAATTATTTCTTGTTGCAGAACCTAATGTGGATCCAAGGGATCCTTTATTTAACTTACTAGGTTAACAGACAAAAAAGGTTTATTTTGAAGTCAGTGTTAGGTATACTTGATATGCTTAGGCTTCCATAAGTTTTTCATTTGGTGTTTTGTGGCTATTATCCTTTATGTTTTAAATGCTTAGTCTATGTACAAAATAACATTTGTGAAAAGTTAAGCTGCATTTGATAGCCATCACATCAAGATTAGATTGGGGAGTGGAATTAAGAATTTATTGTAAATATTGAGAACATCTGTGCCCAATACTTCCCATGAAATTGAACATCATTTTGCTTTTTATTTATATTTAGAAGTCTCATTGCACATCTGTACATGTAGTACATGCAATGGCATTTAAAAATCAAATATAAAACCTGGATGATATCTCATACTGCTACTCACGGGAGACTAGAGCAATGAATTTTCTAGATGTTAATTTTTCCAAATGTTTTTTCTTTCGAAAATTTTTATAGCTAATTTGTCAGAGAATGGATGTTTAAATTAACTGCTTTGACCTACTTCCAGGTTTTCTGGATCATTATTAATTATACTTCTGTATAACTTCTTGTGTAGAGAAACCCTCTACAAGGTAATACTCTGAGTCATGCCTATTTTCGTACACACTTTAAGTTTACTAATGGTCTGAAAACAAGACTTCAATAATTTTTTTCTCAAGTGCAAATTTAGAAACCATAGGCCAAATGTTTGACACAGAGCTGTGGCACCAAAACATCTTTACAAACTCATTTCTCATGGGAAAATGTTGTACTCTGAGCAGTGCATCATCAAAGGTAACTTTGTATTTATAAAGTGGTCTAACATGTAGTTTATTGAACATCTAAGAATAAGAAAATAACAAGTTGTGTAAGGACATTTATGTGACTAGAATCCAAAATGTGTTAATGCCATTACACAACGGTACTTACTTCTGCATAGTATGTGTTTAATTTTGTCTAAACTGCAGTGCAGTTTGGAAGAAATGTAATCATGCTGCAGCCACCCAGGAACTTCAGAAATCTATGCAAGGACAACTTTTTCTAAGACATTAGTTAACAATAACATTACTGCATAAGAGACTTTGCTCTGAGTTTATATTCGCTTCGGCTCTGGATGTGAACTTGGTTTGAACTTAACTCTATAATATTCCTTACCATTATGCCCAAATCTGCCTTCTCTGACTGGCTAGTCACACTGTTTATTTACACTAGTGCCTAATGCCGAATCAGCATCTCAAATTAGCACTAAGGCAGAACTATGCTGTAATGTGTCTCTTCTCCTGCAGATCTTTTCCCTTTATATTACTGTAGGTATTTATTTGAGGCTACATCAGTTTACCATATGTGTCATAACAAGCAACAGTTTAAACTGGAAAGATCGGATTTTGTTCATTGCAAGCAGGGATATTAGTATGCAGACATGCTAGAAATTGTGTTTTCTAGCCAGCTTCTGTTCCAAACTAAATTTAATGAACATTAAAGCATGTGGGAAATTAAGATATGTCTGTGCCTTTCTTGTATTTGAAAAAATTGTCAAAAAAAAAAAAAAAAAGGCACTACCTCATTTTGGAAACCATAAGGGCAAATCTTGATGACAACTTCAAATATCAATTAGTTTTCAAGTTTACCTTAGTTATGAGTGCAACCATTAGCCTTGTCAGTATAATACGGGCTAACGTCCAGTATGGAGAAAGCTGAGGTTTAGAAAACTGCAATACTTCTAGAAATATAAAACTTCTCCTAGACAAAACTGGAAAGATCCAGACTGGATGGGTGGTCTGCAAAATGGATAGGAAAATGGCTAACAGGTCATGGTGATCAGTTTTTGACATCTTCATAAATTATGTGGATGATGAGATTGAAAGCCACATCAGTAAGTTTGCCTATGACACAAAACTGGGTGGTGAAGGTGGACACACCCTAAGGGAGAGACATCTTATGGAGAGACCTTGTCAGGCTGGAAGATAGGGCTAGCAAGAACAGTATGAAGGTTAATAAAGAGAAGTGGAAACTCCTGCATCTGAGACAAAATAACCAAATAGATCAGCTACAGGCTAGGATCTGTGTGGGGAGCAGACCTGCTGAAAGGGATCTGGGGGTCCTGGTGGACAACAAGCTTAACTTTAATCATCCGCAGGGGTATTATTAGGTGAGATAGATATGTGATCACTCCACTCTACTCAATGCTTGTAAGACTGCACCTGGAGTATTGTTCCAGTTCTGATCCCCACAATTCAAAAAAGATGCAGACAGACTGGAAAAGGTCCAAAGAAGGGCCAAGAAGATGATCAAAGAGCTAGAGAATCTGCCCTATGAGGAAAGACTGAAGGAGTTAGGTCTTTTCTTCCTAGAGAAAGGAAGGCTCAAAGAGAGCTCATCACAGTACTTAAATGGTGGTTACAAGGACGATGGAGGCTCTCTTCACAAGGAGCCACATGGAGAAGACAAGGAACAATGGGTACGTGCTGCATGGGATAGAGGTTTCATTTTAATATAAGAAACAATTAATTTGCAGCGAGACCAATCAATCACTAGAAATGTATATAGTCCCCATTGCTTGAGGTTTCAAGATGCAATTGGACAGTGTGAGTACTAGACAATCTCATCTAAGCTTTCTTTCCCACAAAAGGCAGGACCGGATGATTTTTCAAGGTCCTTTCCAACCTGGGCTGTTCTATAACTCTACAGTTCTAATAATGGAGCATCAGCAAAGTGAGCTACAATGTGCAAGGTCTGAAAGCTATATTATCCCTGTGCATTTTAATAATGGATGTTACTGGACTTCATCCAGAAATATAAAATCATCTAGTTCTGAGTTAACCTATTATGCTTTTGTAACAAACAGCAGAATAATAGCCATAACGCGGTATAACAGTCACAGTAATAGCTCCCACATTTTTCACAGTTTCCAGAAGGAAAATATAAAATGCAACATCTTAGCATAAATAAAAAACATCAGGTTAATCAAGTGTACCTTTAAACTTCTCAAAATTTAAAAAAACCCCACCTTATATTAATTTATTAAATATATTATCAGACATGATAGACAGGCCAGTGTTGTTAGAAATTTTACATTATATCCCACCTCCAGGAGAGCTTTGATATTTTCAGAAGAATAGCTGACAATACCTCGTTTCAGAAAGCCTCTCAGAATCTTTAATGTGAGTACAAGGGGTCCCACAATTTTGTAGACTTTCTTTGGACAACACTAGAAATACTCTAAGGCAGTTAACATACGGAAAGAGAAAATAGTTTTACTAATAGTTTAAATATCACAGTGCTTTTGAAAATCCCTATATATACTGTGTTTTCTTTCCAGCGTTGAGAACAAAGTCACATTACTCACTGGTTTGACTTCAAGATACAGGTAACTGATAAATCTCTTACTGTACTGTATGCTGCTTGCAAACATTAACCAAGAGGCCAGACCATGCAGCTAACATTAAATCTTTTCTATCTGTACCCTAATTATTATGTGTCTTCTGTTTTTGTGCTATAAGAAGTTAATATCCATGCAGATGGTTTTCCACAGTTAATGACTGTGGAATTAGCGCTGTTAATGTTTCAAGGTTTTAAGGAAATAATTTCAGGCTGAAAAGTCCTGAAAAATATTATTTTATTCTGTTCACTATTCCTTTGAAGTAAAAAATGTATTAATGCCTGATGACATTTTTTTTTGTTCTTTCAGTTTGTTTATTTATTATTGCTTTTTTTACTCTGTTCATCATGAAGATCCCTCACTTAAGGCTATTCACAGAGTACAGTGTTAGTCATCTGGACTAATGAAATCCTAATGCAGTAATTCTAAGTTATTTGTTTAGACTGAGTGTGACTAGTATCAGCAAAATTTGCACTTATCTCACATGACTCATTCAGGAAATCTGTGGCACAGTTCAGGACAGGCTGTGAAGGCTGCTAACCTCCTGGAATTGTCCCTTCAGTGTAGCCCTGCCAGAGGGATCAAGCTATATCAGTTTTTAGTAATTATCTTTTGAATAGAGCTTTGGAAATACAAAGTGCTTCTCAAGTACTGCAATTATCATTTCCCTATATAGCAGCATAATTGAGAGGCAAAGCATGAAGTAAAGAACTAAGATTGCCCAAACCTTTAGCACTTGGTTCTAGAAATTACTGTCAGAGAATATGAAATAAATTAGATTTCAGGTGAAGTCTGCTGGTTTATTGTGGATTTTTCAAAGTTTGGCTGTCTCTCAATTACAGACTGAGAAATATTTATATCCCCTCCAGCAAAGAGACAAACTATGTTTAATTAAGCTCAGTGATTGTTACGAATGAACACGTTGCTCAGCAACCAGATATCAAAGCCAGATGACTGGACTTCTGATGGTAACTTTTGCTTTAAATTTTCTATTTTATTTTCTAAATACTTCTGCTGTAAGTTATTCTTCACCTCGGTGATTTATCCCTTCTTTTCCACCTGTTTAGAGCATCCTGTACTATATTACTCTACCTTTTTTGCATGGAAGTGATATAAGGACTATCTGAGAAAAAATAGATGGTCACTGAATTCTCACAGTTGTGATGTTCCCTAGTTACCATTATTACTGTGCCTACTGAAAGCAAGGAGACTCAAATGAATCTGAAAGGACCTCTTGGAGGCCAGTGTCGTAAGAGAATTCCCAAAGTTCCTTTAGGCAAATTGCCTATGAACATCCAAATAAATCTCCATGGGATGCTATTGAGATGGAATTTCAGGTAGCAGAGGCAGCTCACTAATTTTATTGTCTTCTAAGAAGTCTAGATGACAGGGCTGCTGTATAAGGTATGCTATTAACTCCCATCATCTTCACCATTGCTTTATGTTATGTGGCTTGCCTTCGTAGTAATTAGGTTCACTGCACAGCTGCATCTCCCTGGGGTTGTCACAGATTTTACATGTCTTCATATTCTATTTTTATGACCCCCATAAAAAAAAAAGAAAAGAAGTGTAATGAAGACCTTCTTTACAGCAAGATGCTGATTAAATTATGCAATATTTGGAGCTTCTGATGATCCTCATGCTTTCTAAGCCAGTTATTCTTTCAGGGGTAACACTGAGGCTGACAATCTGTGAATAAAATTTTAAAATAGCACTGCAAGTCACCAAGGCTGCCTGCCTAACTGATGATACCCTATCACCATGTTGTTTATCCAGAAATTCACAGCAATAGGAGATACCCATTTTCAGATAGAAAATGGTCACTTCCTTTTACAATGAATGAAGAACTTTCTTAACCAAAAGGAAACATCATCTCCTTAAAACTATTCTTGTTTCTTGTTCACTGCCTAAAGGCTTCCTGGTGCTACTGGTTTTCCATTGCATTTTGAGAATATAGCATGCATTCCCCCATACATACTCCCCTCGGTTTCTTCTGGAACACATGGATTCCTATGTGAAATCTAATTGAGATGCTAGTACAAAAGGAATGAAAAAATTCAGCAAACTGCTCAGCGCAGAATGGTGTGATCGTTCTTTGTATTGTTTCACTGTCCTCACATTCAGATTTTTGACTGCTTGAGTGAACACAAGAGCTTTCTATTGGATGTGCCTCTTTTGTGTTTCCCTTACTCATCCTTAAAATTTTTTTTTGGCTTATCCTCGTTTTCCCTTCGTATACATTTTAGTATTTGGCCATGGGTCTCAGGAATCTTTCAAGCCTTACTATCTCATAATCAGTGTCACAGCTTGTTTCACAGAGTCACTCTCCCAGCTTATCTATTCGAGAATAATAAAAATGGGAAAACATTATCTTTTCTGTGGTTGTTCATTCTGAAAAGGGGAGGAGAGGCAGACCAGTCAAGAGTACTTTGCTTAATAATAATTAAAGTCAGCACAATGGAATGTATTCTTATGCTCTTTTATGCTGTTTATAGCAAAGTGAAATGTTGATAGTAACAGTGTGCTAAGAGAAAGATGGTGTTATCAGATGAATAATAAAAAAGGCTGTCCCAGGATATGGAATATCTAAATTCCAGTTTCAGTATTTGCTTATAAAAAGAATGCTGATTCTGAAGCTAGTGTCATACTATGTCACTGATAGTTTAATTTTATTTTGGTAGAATACAGAGCCTATATCAATAAGAAATTACCTTGTTATAGGCATAATCATAGAATAAAATCTTGACAATGTAGTTGGGAAATGTAACATGACACAAAAAATTTATAATCTGAATCTTCAAGATTAGAAGAGATTTTGAAATTCAAGGGAAAACAATATCCCAGGTGAATGAAAACAGTGGAAAAAAATTTTACAAGAGTTCCACTGTTTTGGTGTTTGGAGATAAACAGGAGATTGGAATGATACTATAAGGGTGTACACTATGTTGAATTAGAGGGAGGGAAGAAATCATTTGGGAGGGGATTTGGAAAAGGAAAAAAACATAAGGAGAGCAGGGCAGGTAGGAGTAGGGGAGAGAGGACTGTTAAGCATTTAACTGTGTATGTTCACTTTAATCCTGCTCATTTTGAGTTATACAAAGCAGATATGAAAGTAAATTAGTGCTGGACTATTCTCACTGGGATGACATTTCAGCTGAAGTAGTTCCTATTTGTTCTGGGGATTTGTGTTGTTCTTCCCCGAACTGAAGACCCATGGTTACATTTCAGGAGTAGTTTTAGCTGCTTGGAAAATTTCTTAGAACATTTTTGATGTGTTCTTCTATGACCTTTTCAGTATAGAGGACTAGTTTAACAAAAAATGTCATTGAAAACACGATTAAAATATATTGATGTTTGCAAAAGTATCAAGTTTTAAAGATTTAAAAGAATATCTGAAGCATCAGAGTTAATAAAATATCACTCTCTGGAGTACAAATTTGGATGAAGTATGAATTAACTCTCTTCTACTGTCATTTTTCTTCTGCTCTTTATTGGACATCAGCATTTTTTACCCCCAGTTATATCCTGAGGACTACTTTTTTTAAAGACAGTATTACCTTCCTTGTTGCAGGAGTAACTGCAACTGATAATTTGTTGATAATATCATACTATCAGGTTGAATAGTTGAATACTTCAAACTATAGGATGTTTCTGAAAACATTGCTAATCTACACACAAGGTACAGATATTCACTGTTTTCTAAAGGTATGTTGTTAAATTCTAGGATCCTGAAGAATAAATCTGAACTATATGTAAATCTGCTTTAAGTAAACATTGTATATAGTAAATTTCAATACTAACTAAATATACTTGAATGTTCTCCTTTGTTGTTAATCAAAATGTGTGGTTAGACTTTAACAACAACAGTCCTCCAATATTCAAAATCAAAATAAATCTGCTTAGCACAAAAGAAAACAGACCATTGCATGAAATTGTCATGGCTTAGGGTCAGGGAAGCCTGCTAGACTCATAACAAATGCTCTCTGTTAACCCCTCTCCCTCCCCAAAGGGGAAGAGAAAGGAAGTAAGGGAGAGAGAGTGGTTAGAAAATGAAACTAGAACAGCTTTCATGAAAATAATAATAATAATAAAAATGGAATATATACAAATATCTTTGACCAGTGGTGTCCCGCAGGGATCAGTACTGGGCCCAGTTCTATTCAGCATCTTTATTGATCACCTGGATGAGGGGATTGAGTCTACTGTTAGTAAATTTGTGGATGACACCAAGGTGGGGAGCAGTGTCAATATCCTGGAGGGTAAGAAGAAGCTGCAGAGGGACCTGGACAGGCTGGGTCAATGGGCTGTGGCCAGTGGTATGAGATTCAACAAGGCCAAGTGCAGGGTCCTGCACTCTGGTCACAGTAATCCCATGTATTGCTACAGACTGGGTGATGAGTGGCTGGAGAGCAGCATGTCAGAGAAGGACCTGAGAGAGCTGATTGACAGCTGACTGAACGTAAGTCAGCAATGTGCTCAGGTGGCACGGAAGGCCAATGGCATCTTGGCCTGTATCAGGAATAGTGTGGCCAGTAGGACTCGGGATGTAATTCTGCCCCTGTACTTGGCACTGGTGAGGCCTCACCTCCAGTACTGTGTGCAGTTCTGGGCCCCTCACTTCAAGAAGGATACTGAGGTGCTGGAGCGGGTCCAGAGGAGAGTGATGAGGCTGGTGAAGGGACTGGAGGGAAAGTCTTATGAGGAGAGGCTGAGGGAGCTGGGG
>JANIJG010014390.1:0-15047 GCA_024611175.1 Megaceryle torquata
AAAAATTAAAACTTTGGTCTTTTTCTTCAGGTTGCAAAGTTCGGGTTTTTTTCCTCTTACAGATGTTCTGTGAAAATCTTAAGTGAATTTTGAGATGCAAGAGTATCACAAAGTGTGAGACTTAAATGTTGACTTTTGTTTGACAATATCCAACAGAGATTCAATCTGCTTTAAACCCAGTGGAAATTTAAATGGACTTGATGATCTAAATATAGAAAGCCCTATATTTGGTGTTACTCCAGTTAAAAGCTCTTAAAAGTGACACATAATAATGTGGTCTTACGCTATATTATATTAAAGTATGTACAGAAAAAGCTCAATGACTAAGCTCTCCTATTTATTGCAAGAAAAGAGTAGCAGAAACACAGGTGTAGAACGAATGGGTAACTCCAGTGAGAACAATTTTTATAAAGAAACGTCAAGATCATTTGTTCTTTATATTGTGAAAGTGATTTTCAGAAATTGAAATAAAATTACTTTGTTCAGTTTTTCTGGAGGTTGGAACATGATGTACATGTACTTACCTATTGTAAGTATCTACATCACACTGGTTCCAGAGCTATTACATTTTATAGGTTTTTATTGATGATTTCATGAGCAGTAGAAACACTGCTGACCCTTCATAATCATTCAGGAGTTCTTGGAAAGGAGAATATATATAACATAGCTTAGACTATCAATGGGATAGAGATGAATTACAAATTATCTGAAGTAATGCAACAAAATTGGAATGGCAGTCATTCCTCTCAATGTTTTGGTTAGTTTGGGTATTTTTGTTTTGCTTTTTTTTCTTTCTTTCTTAAGCTGATACTTGGTCCCAGAGTTTATAAATTTTACTAAAGCAGTTTTACAAATTTTAGAAATTTTACCTCTTCAGTTGAGGAATCTTGCTTCCTCACCTGGAAAAATGGATTTATAAGTATTCTAAACAACATCTGTAGAATGGAGCTGTTGAATGAGATTCTACCAGCTTCAGATACACTCCAACTGAGTTTGATTTATTTTTTTTTCCCCTTTTCTTCTTTCCTCCCCACTCTCTTCATTCTCTTCTTAAACCACAGGCACTAGTTAAAAAATACTTAAATCTTTATTAGATCACTGGATCTAAGGTTAACTTCAGTGAATAAAGGATTCACTGAGATGAAAAAATATCACTCTGTAACAGCAATTGTAATTTATGAATCTGAAAGGGAAAACTTGAGGACTGCTTCTTCAAGTATTTATGTGCTTTCTATTGTAAAGTCAGTAAAGAACTATGTGAGAGAACTTTATTTTTCACCATAGGCAGAAATGTGGAGGAAGCTCCTGATATGTCCTGTATTCTTGGTTTAATTTTCTTTAAGTTTTGGAACATTATAATGCATAAATTTGAGTCTATTTAATATTAGAAGTATACTTGTAGATAGCAATTGTGATTTAGTTTAGGATGTTTCTGGGCACATGAGAGAGCGGCTTTTCTCTCTGGAGCTCAGAATGCCCAGCTGCATATGGAATTTAAAGGTGTGTGAGTTGGAAGGTGATAAATTGCTTAGGCTTGTCCAAAGGGAAATATTTTAATGAAGTTCATCACAGGAAAATATGTAAGCTACCATGAAAACTGCTTGAAATTGGAAGCAAACAAGAGAAAATTAAAGACTAATTTAAAACTATAGTAAACCCGTTTCTCAAAAATGGACAATATATTATTTGTTTAGAGCACAAACTTGAGGAAACTTGAAACCAAGCCTCCGCATCCTTGCAGATGCTTTTAGAAGTGGAGACAATACCAAGGATTACAAATTTTCAACCACATCAGCAGCATTATTTGTACCTGCCTAACCATATATCATTTCATGCCCATTCATATGGTGACATCTTAATGCCCTGCAGCTTCCATCAAGTAAAAATCCCACTTGCACCCAGTCTTTCCTCAAACAGATGTGTTCTGACAGGAGCAGCTAGATGTTTAATTCTAATTGCCAGCCAAACAGCAGGCAATAGTCTTTCCTTTTATTGCGGTGTAGTAGTGTTTTTTATAGCTGTACAAGGAGACAAAAATATATTTCATCATTGCTGAACACTGGTAAAAAGCAAATATAAACACATCTAAGAAATTTAAAGAATAATTCTAGTCAACCTTAATCAATAAAACAATAACAAGCAATAAAATCTTAAAATACAAGAATTCTTCACCAGTAATAAATCCATTGTTGCTGAGAAATGTGAGAAGTTGCTGTTCTAGAAAAGATGAATCTTTCTAAGAGCTGTTAATATAATCTGTCTTTGGTATGTTTATTCACATTAGCAATGGGGCCTTGGATCCAGAGGTACTACAGATAGTCTCAACCAATAAGACATTTTAGCTCCACATCATCAATGTGTAAATGCACTTTACCTTGAGTTAGCTTAGGTTGAGAATTAGGTTGTTGGTTTTTTTTAATAATCCATAACCTTAGTTGACAACTGCCATAGATTGAAGTGCTTTTCAAGTCTGTCATACAATCATAAATAAATTTGGTTTGGAAGGGACCTTTGACAGTCTTACCTAATCTCATGCTCATAAAAGGACTAACTTTAAAGTTTGGTCAGGTTGCTCAGGCCTGTCTTCAATAGTTTTGAAAAGCTTTACATGTGGGAATATTACAGCACCACTGGATAACCTATGCCAGTCTATAACCACTCCAATTAGAATTTCCAAACAGAAGGTACCTCTAATCAGAATTTCTCATACTGCCACGCTTTTTATTTCCCTGTGCAAACCTGAGATAGAGAAGGATCTGGTATTATGTTCTCAGTAGAGAGTGGAAAACTGCATTTCATTTCACACTTAGCTTTGACTTCACCAGGGTAAACAGAACAAATTTGGGAAACTTTTTTGTAAAAATACAAGAATCCTATATTGCTATTCTCTGTATAGTACTTCAGTTTGGGACCGTGTTACTTCCTGTGTATTTTTTTTTTTAAAGATACTATGAGGCATGTAGGAGTAGATTATTTCCGTTTGATTTTTTTTTTTTTGTGATCTCTTCAGGCACACTGATGTTACTACTTCAGGGTACAGAGATATAGACATCCATGTACTCTTTCCTTCTTGGTTAGCTTTATAGGTCAGGTTTGCATTTGGTCAACTTCCAAATAAGGGAATACCTCAAATTAATCAGGATACTGCCTTTATGAGAGGTTAAGTTTTGAGTTAATATTTTGTTAATGTTTAAAAATTTATTCCTATTAAGATCCCTTATTTCCTTAAATCTAGAGGGACCAACAAGAACAAAAATATTTAGGCATATGCATATGAGCATCACAGTTTTGTAATCTTGGCAACTGCAATAGCCAAATATCCAAACCAAAATATTTTAGAAGTAACTTTTATGTCCTCTTTGAGATAGTTGAACTTTTAAGGTCCATATGGAGTAATATTTTCTTACTTTTTCTGTCATAAGAGCTATATATAAATACATATTTTTAGTTTCTTTTAAAGGCAAAAAGATTTACACAGATGATGGTTTTAATTTTAACAACTTTGACCTAGAAAGTTGCTTATAAAATCAGAGTAAAAGCAGGTACAGTACCAGCTCCTCAAACATGTGGAATATGGTCTCAAGACCTAAAAGGAAGGAGAGTGTTAAATTCTTTCAGTGAATAAGAAATAATAATACAAGTTAGTATGGACTAAAAATTTCAAAATACAGATTGTTTATATTATGAAATATTTAGCATATTTTTAAAGGAAAATGTTGATATCCTATGGTTCTTCTCAAGCTTCTCCATAATTTTGTATAATTGCTGTTATGGATGAATGTGTTTGACACTATTTTGATTTAGCAGCAATTTAAGATTTATTAATAAAATGAGAAGTCAAAAGTTGAATTCTAGCAGCACTTAATGACTAACCAATTTAAAATTAAGTGATTTACTAAACATATTTTGTAATGAAGCAGTGATGTAATTACAGATTTAAGATTCATACTAACTTACTACAGGGTATCCTAAATCAAAGTATGTGTATATATATAAAACATGAAACATACAAGCAGAATATTTGGATCCTGTGAAATATGTAGATATATACACTCACAAAAGCAATGTATGAAATCAAACAGCTACACATGTAGAGAGGTGGGTAAAAGAGACCAGCATATAAGTAAAATTTCCCTCTGTGTGTTTAAAGTAAATACAAGACATCAACATTCCTCACCAGGCAGGAGTTGAGACTCAAAGCAGTTGTCTCACCCAGGTCAACTATGTCTCACTCCTTATGTCAACTTTACCAGCAGATGGTCCTGAAAAGCCTCCCACCTCAGGGGAGATACTAGTCACAGCCTGCTGCGATCCAGGAGAGCTCAAAGCATCTCTCTTTGGATTGCTATTTATAGGGTATGACATAATGGGGTTTTGTCAGGTATGTTTCCATTTTGGCCAGCTTGGGTGATATGATATTCTGGTATTTTTTCCACCAGCTGCACATGCCCAAGTCTTGCTAGATTTCAGGGGTCTGGTATCCCCCACTTTGGGCTATGACCCAAGTCAAGGTGTATCAGAAGGTCAATTGATCATTGTTATTTTTCCCAGGTGATAAGGAGGGGAGCAAGAGTCGGGTACATTGAGTGGGAGCATCAATGCTCTGTTTATACTGGATTGTCAAGAGATATTTGTCACTACTCTCCCCAAAGAAGAGGGAAAACAGGAACCAGGTACATTAAGGGAATGCCTTAATGCTGTGGTACATTGCCTTTCAAAATACATATTTGACTTTCCAATGGATTGTTTTGTGGGGGGAGGGGGAATTGCATGCTCTACTGTGTGGCCCATGACTGGGGGAGACTTACACCACCATATATGAAAGTGACCAAAGTAAAACTTTTCTCCTGATAATGAATTATTTCTAGCTGGAACCATGAATAATAAGTGTCATTCAATTCACATTTAATAGCTATGTTTTTTTACATTACAGACAAATGTATGCAATTAAAGAAAAAGGTAAAAACCCTACTCTTTTTCATCCATCTTTTCTTTGTATTTTTGAAAGACTTCGACTTGACCAATCACCTATTTGAATTCAAAAATGTAATTGACTGATACAACTTCTACCTACTAGTATTCATATCATACACTATAGTTACAGAACTTGTGGCAGTACATTTAATTTTCATGTCCAGGCATTCTTTTTAAAGAGGCATATCTGTGTCATCAGAAGACACTCAAAAATTTTTGTTTGCCTTTTGAGAAATAAGCAGGCTATATGACTACAGGATGATGGTCGGCTTCAGTGAATGTTGTGTATAAAACCATGTTCTTAAGTAGGAATTTTTATTTTAATAAATAAGATTTTGTTGAAATTATGACTATTAAGTTTAGAAGAGTAAGACTTCTATTTGCTTTCTAGTAGTATTCCTCTATACAGATCTGGATTTGGGATCCAGGTGACACTGAAATAACACAATGTTATTACAGTAGTCTTGTTGCCGAGTTCAGTATGTCCAGGGTAAAAACTTGATGCTAGCAGTTATGGCAATGACATTTGCTAGGTATGAATCTTTAGTCTATAGTGAACTTCAGCAATAACCCACGTCTTATCAGAACAGTTCTTTAGTGAGTTTCCTATTTCAGGTTTTTTACCTCGGAAAGGATGACCTCAAGGTAAAATAGAATTGACAAGGCTTGTTTAAAAGTCCAGGAAGGATTTAGGCACAGTTTTGATCTCCAAATCCTCTTACAAATTTCACCCAACATGAGAATATATCATGCACCAAATTCAGTAGCCATACAAATTTGTATGTTGTTAAGATGCTCACATGTGTGGGATTTCACCCCTGCCCCATTTTAGTCCATTTCATCATACCAACATCTAAATCCCATCCCAGCTGTCAGGAAACCCCATAATTACAGTCAAGGCTGGCAGTTACCATTCTTAGAACAGGCAGCTTACAGAATTTTATTGGCAATAGATGTCATAAACAGATGACAAAGGGCAATCTCCTGGCATCAGTGCACGAAGTAATTTGCTACAGGATTGGCTAGTGGATATGTTTTGTTTTACTTTATTAAATTCCTGGGATCCTTCAACAGCTAACCCAAATAGACATTTGGGTCAATACTTGTTTTATTTACAGAGCAGTATCTCTTGATAAAATGTTTTACCTGTGCATGTCTTTTGAGGAGGGAGGTCCACAGTGAGACTCCTTTAATGGACCTGTTTGTGAGGAGCCTCCACTGGGGCTAATAATCAGAGCTTTCCCAAAGAGTTCTTTTCAAGATGGAACACCTACTTTAAGTTGTACCTAAGCCCAGGCTGTCAGCTGCCCAAGAGTGTAACACATTTTGGGTCTCAATTTTCTTCTGCATTTTGCAATTCTGAGTAAAAGAAATTCTTCCCCCCTTCCCCTTTTGTTGCTTAGGAAATGACTTCAGCAAAAAGGCATGGATCTATGACTTTCAATAAGTAAGTTGTGCTCATATACTAGGACTATTTTATTTAAGGTGCAAGATAGGAGAGTGTACAGAATTCTATCAATACTACCTGAAATAGTTTTCTAGGTAATTTTTCTTGTTAGAGTTTCTCACTGATTGCATTTTCCTATTTCCATGAACAGTTCTAGAATCAGAGGTATCCAACTTCTCTACATCTGCTTTCTATAGCTATGATACAGCTATGTAACAAGTTGCTAGAAAGGACCTGAACACACCCCTGCTATGGTCAAAAAAGGCAAGGTCTATCCCGGGATGCAATCAGAGGACATCTGTGATTGAGTCTGAAGTGTCTATTTTCTCTTATTTGAGGCTTGTCAGTTAGAAGAGTGATAGGGACCGTGTGGTAGCTGTTTTTCCAAGGGGAGGTAGGAAGCTTGCTCAGGCATCTGTCTAATTTAAAACACAGTTCTGTTATATAAGCCCACCTTATTCATTGAAGTTCACTGACCCTGGCCTTTGCAGCCCCCTAGACCCAGAGGAATTCTGACCGCACAGATACTGTTTCAAGTCCATGAAAACATCAGTGTGATGTTTGTCAGTTGACATTGTAACAGGCCTACTACTCTGGAAAGTATTAAGCAGATTATTTTGTTTGTTCCTGGGCTTCAGATGGAGAGAGTGCTTGGAATAAATATAATGTCTGGCCATGAGCTGCATTTTTTATTAGATATGGAGTCCAGAAGCCTTAATTTACAATGCAGCTTGATATAGCTAATCTATATTTCCTCTGCACTACTGTTTTGTAGGTAATCCTTGGTATTCAGGAAGATTAATGGACGGAGAGCAGTTGTCCATTCAAAGTCTTGTTAAAAGGGAGTGTAACAGTTATAATGACAAAGTAAGACTTTGTGGCAAAACAGGGAATAAAATATTTTTTTGTCCTGATTTGAGGTGTTTCTCAGTCTTAAATTCCCTCAGCAAAGCAAAAAGAAAAGGTAGATGGTCTTTAAATCTGAGGCACTAGCTTGCTGTCCTTTGAGTGTCAATAGGCTTAGTTGGGCAGAACTGCATTATGGCTAAAATGAAGCTAATTAATCTATGGCTTTTGGCTAGTTAAATCAGGGGACATGAATCTTAAAGTTAGAGCTTTACAACACTTCTGAACACAGACTGAAATCCCAAGTGCATTTATCTCATACAACTGTAATTTCTTAAGTGGGAGAATGTTTTTTTCCTTTCATACCTTAAAATACTAAACAATGTTTGGAGCTCTAAGATGCTGTCATCTGCCTACTAGATATGAATATCATCAATTAATTTCAAAGGTAATTTGCTATTTTAAAATCACAGATCTAAAAAGAGAGTCATAGTCAACCTGATCTGTGCTTGAACTGATTACCAGCACCCAGAGCTTTACCTTTTTCCTACCCTCAAAGTTATCTATGATGCTTGAAGACTTTTAGTTAGAAAATGTCATATAGAGGTCAAAGAAGAGCATGTTCTCTTGGTTTTTCTTGCTTTACTTCTTGAACTGAGTAGGAGACAGTCAGAACATTTCTGAAGTAAAATTGCATAAAACAAATTATACTCTTTAAGCCCTTCTTTTGTCATGACATTGATTCTTAATAATTTTTTTTTTTTTTTGATATCTCTTTAAAGCAAAAGAATTTTTTTTTCTTCCTTTGAAATCAGAATATTGTTTCTCTTCCTTCCCACAACCCATCCATTAGCTTTCAGGGTTTTCTTGTCTGTGAAATTTTAAACTCAATAAATCTGAATTTCCCTATAGAAGATAGAAGTATTAGTTGGTTTTGACGTTCTTTTATCTAAAATTATGTTATTAATATCTACATTTCTCTTTCCCTTTAAATAAAATATATTCTCATCTAAGTTAGGCATGCATTTTTACCAGAAAGGTACCATTAGAGAATGTTCTAATTTTGTCAAAACTGATTGTGAGAAATAACTCTAAAGAATAACCCACATACTTTGAATTGTGTTGGAGACAAAGAACACAGTTAATATAGACAAATTTTGGTTAAGGAGAGATTTGAATTTTAGTTTTAGAATGTTTTAAAAGCAAGAAATAAAAAAATTTACAATCAGCATTATGGATGTGAGACAAAACCAGAATTATTTCTACACCACCAAAGTTACTCTTCTTCCCATGTAAATATGCCTTTGTGTAATCTTGTAATAAAAAAGCTGATCTGGATTCTCCTGAGCTGCTTACCAAAAACCTCCCAGAAGGAACTACTTGTGATCTAGAAGTACATATACATTTTCTACATTACAGTGTAGAAACTGTGAGAATTTTTTGTTTGGGTTTGTATCTGCATAACCTGTTTGCATTACAGCAAAAGGCATTTGTGTTGTTATACTCTCGATAGCATTCATTAAAAAAAAATTAAAAATAAATAAATAAATTAAAAAACAAAACAAACAAAATACAAACAAAAAAACTCCACTGCTCCCTAACACACTGCTGTTAATAACAATCTGCCTTTCAAAAATAGTCACAAATGCACCATCTGCAATGTATTTTTTAAATCATACAAAGGCAAAGTTTTTCTCAGAGATATAGAAGTGTAAAAAAAAAACCCCACCAAATTAATATATTTTCCTTCTAGTCTACTACCTAGTAGAATTCATTATAGAAAGGACTTTTCCTATAAAAAATATAATTTGCTTAGCAGTTCTGGTATGACCCAAATAACCCCATTCATTTCACAGAAACACTTTTAGAGGCTATGTTGCATTATTCATTAATGTTGTGGATAACAACTTCAACCTCGAGACTGTTGAGCCAGCACTTTCATGAGCAGTAAATCCCCTCAGGGAGGGAACGAGAAAATTTGTCCCTACCCTGAGGTTTTAAAAAATAGTCTTCATTACAGGAAGAGTCTGCTGAGCAGTTGTGTCTAATGAGGGGAAATTCTGTGATGATAATCGTCCCCTGGAACAGTTTTGGAATCTCGAGGCTCTCTAGAAGACTGTTACAAAGAAATTTTTTTTAATCCTCCCATCCCAGGACATGCATATGCTCAGTCCTTGGGAGCTCTTGAAAAGGGGAATTCATGCTGTGAAAGTGGTATTTATTTTATGTCTTTTTGTACCTGATATGCCAGTAGCAGGACAATAGATGGTCATCCCTACAAAGGATATTGCGTATGTGAACTAGAACATAACACCTGAAATGAGTATTTAGAGGCACAGAGGAGTCCATTTGTCTTTCCCACAGCAATAAACAGTATTAAACCACTCTAAACCCCTCCATTAAGCTGACATCTTCAAACTGATTCTAGTTTGGTTGGTTGGTTGTTTTGGGAGGAGCAGCAGCAGAATTTAAGCTAACACTGACCTGTCCAGTTATTAGTCCTTAAGGATATACACTGTATTCCACCCTCCCAGTCTTGCGAACGTGCTCTTGAAAGGTGGTAATACTGTTTTCTTCCTTGTTAATAACATTTTTTTTTACTACACGTGTGAGTTGGCCACAATACTGTCAGAAGTTACCTGTGTTGATATTCTTATTCGAAATTTGTGGTTATTTTATGATAAACTTAACAGGTTATCCAATGACTCCTGTGAAATTGTCACTTAATACAACAAAAAATGAATGTCAGTCACTTCAAGGCTAAGTGATTCATATTTCTCTTCCCATATGTGACTGTGGTCTACAAATAATAATAAGAGTTTGATTCTGATTTCTTTGTCAACAACATAAATGAAAACCTTTCCCTTGAAGGAATTCCTTGAAGGAAATACAGTCAGGAATTATATGGGTTCTCCTTGAACAGCAGTGAAGCACACAGATTGACATTCTTAAGTGCCTGCTTCTACTTTTTAGCAAGTATGAATTACTTGAGGAATATCATAGAATGTATTATTTAGAAATAATTAAAATGTAAGCAGTATTGCAACGACGTCTAGCACACTTCAATACTTCTAAATATTTGCAAATAAAAATTACAGAACCTTTCTGATCCTAATTTCACCATTTTTCACCATCTCTGAACTTCCAGCCATGCAGATTGGGATGGACCTCAGGATATCATCAGGTTCAACATCCTCCTCAAACCAGGATGAACATTAAATATATTAACTGGTGTAGTCACAGAATGGTAAGGGGTGGAAGGGACTTCTAGAGATCATCTAATCTAACCCCTCTGCTAAAGTAGGTTTACCTAGAGCAGGTTGCACAAGACTGCATCCAGGCAGGTTTTTAATCTCTCCAGAGAATGACACTCCTTAACCTCACTGGGCAGCCTGTTCCAGTGCATTGTCATGCTCAAAGTAAAGAAGTTTTAACTTGCGTTCAGATGGAACCTTCTGTGTCTACCTCAGAGCCCAGTTATGGTGCTCCTGCTGACACAATAGTTACCCACTTCAGAGCCCAGATAAGGACTTACACTGAGACAGTTTAGAAGTTAAAACAAATAGGTTTGACTAATTAAAATGACAGAGAGGTTTGGAATTGTCATTGATAAATGCACCAACTGCAAAGGGATAACCGATCTCAAGTAAAAAATTCCTGGGTAACATTTGATGCAGTCAGAGGTAGAGGCCTGAGCAATAGCACTAATAGATAATTAAATGAAAGCTATTTGAAGGCACAATTCTTACCAAGAAGGCATCCCTGTCTTGGGTGGAGAAAGTAAATCAAGTCCATATGGTAGTCAACAGGTAGCCAGCAATCTGAAAAAGATCTACTCCTCTGTTCTGGAGCATAAATTCTAAAGAAGTCCTTCAGGTTTGTGCTGTGGGAACTTCCTAGAGAATAGTAATTCAGTACAAGAGGAATACTGTCCCTTCTTTTGTTGTTGCTATTACAAAGTTATTAACAGAGGTTACCTTATATATAAATTGTAACCAAAATACCTAAATTTACCATGTTGTAGTGAAGGTACCAAGGTAATCCATCAAAAAAATGGGAAATCTCTTAAAGGAACTATTTTTTATAATTTAATTATTTTGTGCTGACTTAGCTGATATACTTGCAAAGTTTTCCTGAGGTTTACCTCTAGAACAAAGCAGCCCAGAACAAAGCAGCCCAGAACTGTAGAGACCTACAGTCTTATTCCATTCACTGAATAAAAGAATACTTAGTTACTTATAATCCACAAACATTGTGTGTCCCCATACTTTTTAACTGAGTGTTATGTAAATCAAGCCAGAATTTAGTATTCTCACACTTCTGATACATAGTTTTTTCATTCTTCCTCTCTTTATTTCTTTGCATTCAGATCTGCTCTGTACTGCTTCAGTAACAGAAAGTCAACTCAGGGGAGGAAGATGTTAATTTTGTTTCTGTGCTTTGAGTCCTCACCACTTCTCAGATTTTTAGAGGGAAGATTTAGGGAAAGATCTACCCTCACTGAAAACATGTGAAGTTGTTTCTGTGCATGTCATGTCATAAATCTGATTTCTTGTTCTGTTAGGATCTGCAATAAAGCACAAACACTCTACAAGACTAAAAACAAAACAAAACCAAACACAAAAAAACCCCAACAAAACAAAACCCACAAAATAGAACAAACAAACAAAAACAAAACAACACACACAAAAAAACCCCAAACCAAACAAAAAAACCCCAAACAAACAAACAAACAAACCAAACCTCACAACCTGCCCCCAGTCTAGCCCTGTCCTCTCAATTTCACTGCAACTTTAAGGGAGAAACTGGAATCCTACCTGTGAGAGATCAGAATATTTGAAGAGGATTTGTAGGCAGCTTCCCCATTCCTTGGAATGAACTAATATTAATATTGTGTTGATTTTGGCTTTTTCTTTTTTCTTTTTTTTTTTTTCTTTTTTTTTTTTTAATAAAATGTTGGCCATCCATTAGGTTGAAGAGATTGTTTTGATTTCACAATTCATTTTGGACATTAAAACCAGTAAACTGTAAAGCTGTTTTCATGGGAAGGTGCTTTAATCTTACTCTACTTTAATCTTGAGTTTTCATTTCAAAGTGTCATTACAACACTTTCTAAAACAGTCATCCCCCAGATGACCCTTAAAAGTATTCTTTCTACTTTTTCAGATTACAGAACATTTTGTGGGTATTTACCTCACTTTATGATTTGACTAAGTTATTTGGCCTCTGTGATTTAATTTTTTTTCATCTTTCCTCAGTGTTTAACAAATGCAAGCTCTGTATAGGTATTAATCATTAATAAGATAATTTGCCCAACACTAACTTAATGTAATGACTCTCTCTTACAAATTTCTTTTCTGTTCTTAAAGTAATTCTGTCTTAGAGCTAGATTGAGTAGCATCTATCTGAACTGAATTTACTGTTGCTTCCACTTAGTACTATTACGATTTGGATAAACAGGAAGATTGTAATAAGGTGATACATTCACTGATATTTATTGAATATTTAAAACACAAGGATGCAACTTACACGATTCATTTAACACATATGTGGGTGGGGTGATTCTTCTGATTATTATAACAATCTAGGAAAAAATTACTAAGCCTCAGGCTGACCAGGACTGAATTATTACCAAACAAAAGAGTGAAATATAAACAATACAAATGATAGAAAAGTAACAAACAGGATCTATCTTTTTCTGGAAGTAATAAATGCTTTCAGAAATCAAATTAAGCCTGCTTTATGGAGCTAAATTAATACATAGCAGCCAACTAAGCAGTCTAATATGTTTAGTTATAGAAATAAAGCCACCAACAAGGTAAGACCTTACTACAATAAGATCTAATGAGAGTCTGTTGAAAGAAGGATAAATTTTACACAGTGGTGCTTGAAATCTGATGTTCTTTCAAACAGCCAAGGATTAGAAGTAGCCCACTTCTGCAGAGCTATGATTTCTTATGTATATCTTATTTATCAGAATTGGTTTTGCTCTAGTGGAAAGCAGAGTGCAATTTAACCTTTTAAAAGAAAATAATGTAATTTTAAATATGGATTCTGCATCCAGCATATGTATATTGACTTTTGCTGTGGGTTAACCCCGGCCAGCAGCTCAGCCTCACACAGCTGCATATTCACTACCCTGTAGTGGGACAGAGGAGAGAAGCAGAAGGGTAAAAGTTAAGAAAACTCGGGCATTGAGATTAAAGACAGTTTAATAGAGGAAGCAAAACAAGGAATTTATTCATTACATCCCATCAGATGGCAGATGTTTAGTCATCTTAAGGAAAGCAGAGCTTCTTCACATGTAATGGTTACTTGGGAAGAGAAACACCATCACTTCTAGTATCTCCCCTTCTTCTTTCTTCCCTCAGCTTTGCCACTGCTAAGCAAGACATCAACTGGTTTGGGATACTGTTTAGTCAGCTGGGGTCAGCTGTCCCAGCTGTGTCCCCTCCTCATTTCTTGAACACCTCCAGCCTCCTCACTGGTAGGGCAGCATGAGAAACAAAGATCTTGATGATGTGCAAGCACTGCCTAGCAATAGCTAATGGCTGTCTTATTAGCAGTGTTTTCATCACAAATCCAAACCATGGCATTGTAACAGTTGCTATGAAGAAAATTAACTCCATCCCGGCCAAAACTAGTACTATTTTATAGGAACAGAAGACAAAAGTCTTCATTGTGATAGAGGTAAACTTAAAAATGGATTCTAAAACATGATCACAATGTGTGACCCATTTGTTATGTGACTACCATTTCATCTCAGATGAATGAACATGCCTGTTAACTGATCAGACAACATGGTAGGAAGTTTAGGTTCCTAAATGTAAAACCAATAAAGCAAAGCTGAAAAGACAAGTATGTATCCCCTTTCCTGTGGCACCTACAGTATAATGGGAATCATAGCTAATGATCCGAATCCAAAGCCCAGCCTTGTTTTACAGAATGCTCACTCTTTGTTAAGCAAAGCTGTTTGGGCAAAAGAGCATACTATTGATTTAAAATTGATTTTTTTTTTTTTCTTTATTGGTACATATAAAGGTTGGCTTGCAGGTTGGATTTTTTTGTTTGTTTGTTTTGCCACCGTTCAGACAGTGTTTTCTATGATAGAGTTAAGATTTAACAGCTTTGGATCTGTTCCCCTAAATCAGTTGTGTTCCTATCTATTGTTTTGGACTAAGCCTGTTTATCTGCAGCTATTTGTTTTCTTTTATTTTACTAAGAAAAATCTCAAACGAAAGAGAAAACTTGTGAAGTTTGTGTTTCAGTACAGCAGCACAAAACATTTGATATATTTTCTAGTTCATTTAACAATTTATATCTGAGGCCTCTCATTGTAATTATTATAATCATCATTAATCACCAAGTTCCAGATCAAATTGAAACACAACAATGAAAAGGTCAAAGCAGTGGAGAACACTATGATCTTTCACAGACAATATGTGCTATTAACATTCTACTGCTTTACTTGTGCGACCAAACCAGAAAATGGCAAAAAAATTAATCTGCTTTTGTGATAAGGACTCTTATGGGAAACATACCAGAAAAAGTAAGCCATTTTTTTGTGGTCATAATGGTAACAATATTGTATGTCATAGCTGCAGAATCTCAGCTGACAGAAGGTAAAGGGGTACTGAAGTAGATATGGTAATGTTTAGCACCCGAAAGTTAGTTGTTCAGAATAGTAAACATTATTAAAAAAAAAAAAAAAAAAAAAAAAAAAAAAAAAAAAACAACCCACCTGCTCTCCAAAAAAACCCAATAAAATAAAAAAAGAAGA
>JANIJG010014391.1:27146-49114 GCA_024611175.1 Megaceryle torquata
CCTGTGTCTCCCCTTGCTACCATCACCTCTCGTCCTATCCCAGGGCACCACTGACAAGAGCCTGGCCCCTTCTGCTTCACCCCCACCCTGCAGAGATTTGGAAACATTCCTAAGATCCCCTCTCAGGCTTCTCCTCTCCAGGTTAAACAGCCCCAGGGCTCTCAGCCTTTCCTCAGCACAGAGATGTTCCAGTCCCTTCAGCATCCTCATAGCCTCTGTTGGACTCTCTCCAGTATTTCCCTGTCCCTCTGGAACTGGGGAGCCCAGAACTGGACACAATACTCCAGATGTGGTCTCATCAGGGCAGAGTAGAGGGGGAGGAGAACCTCCCTACACCTGCTGCCCACACTCTTCTTCATGCTCCCCAGGAGACCATTGGCCTTCCTGGCCACAAGGGCCCATTGCTGTCCCATGGAGAACTTAGTGTCCACCAAGACACCAAGGTCCCTCTCCACGGGGCTGCTTTCCAGTGGGTCTGCCCCTCACCTGTACTGGTACATGGTGGTGTTCCTCCCGTGGTGTAGGACTCTACACTTATCCTTGTTGAACTTCATTAGGTTTGTCTTTGCCCAGCTCTCCACTCTGTCCAGATCGAGCGTTTCATCCCTCCCAGGAGCACTCTGACAGTTTGTCTGCCCCTGGGAGGTGTTCTTGATTAACTGCTCGTTTCACACGTATGCAACCCCCTTTGAAGATGGGTTAAGCTGAACAGGAACCACATAGGTTCACTCTGGGCTTGGCGTCCACATGTGGAGCTACTCAGGAAGAGAGCTTAAAATTGACACCTATTTTAATCAGAAAAACTTGCAAGGACTGGGAAACCCCAGATCAGTGCCAGTTCTGCAAAGGCTGAGAAAGCAAGTGCCTGAACCAGTGTTCCCTTCTCGTTACATCAGCACTTCTCATGACGTGCTGATGAGAGGAGAGATGAAGGGGAGAATCCCGAGGACTTTCTGGTAGCCATGCAGCTGATTCATTCAGCTAAGAAAGATCTACGGTTCTGAACCCTCTGAAATCTCAAAAAGCTGGTTCCTTTCTATGAAACTGTTACTGAACTCATGCTGGAGAAGAAACGCCTACACGTGAGTCGCACGGCTCTCTCCTGGTTGCATGAATCACATGTACAAGGCAGTGCCATGGGAGTGTGGAGCAAGTTGAGCAGAAAAGCTCACAAAAGAAGCGGTTGGGGAATGTTTGGTACCAGATTATGTCCAGTGTCGTGGCCATCAGGGCTGGTAGGACACGTGGATTGATTCCTTGCACCTTGCGAGGAAAGAAGCAGAGAGGAGGAGAGGGTCGGGTATTTTGAGCACCCTTCTCCTTGTGATGGCTGGTTGCTGCCTGTCTGCCTCTCTTGGTTCTGGAGTGCCCCTGCATCATCTTGGCTGGTTTCTGTAGTGTTCAGGTAACACTCTGAGTCCAGTTTGTGCCAACTGGCCATTCTGGCCAGCTCGGCACCATCAGTTTCAGATGGGCTTGAAGTCACGGCAACATCAGCCTGTTCTCCATTAACCTTTCCCCCACCCCAGGGCATAGCAGAACCTTCTTCTTGCCCTTTGAAGATGCGAAAGCCTCGGGTCTGCTCTGAGAGTCAGAGGAGTTCCCCAGCCTCTTGTGCTCCTCCAGCAGCCTTTGTAACCAGTGAAGCCACGAAAACGAGCAGCTGAATTGAGGAACCAAAACCCCCTGTGCCAAATGGTCTTTGCAAAATGCTCCGTAGCGATGCGTTCCCTGTTGGTCTGCTCTCGGTTCAGGTCATGAGCCCCAGGAAGGGAAGTGACCCCTCGCCCATATGCTCAGATATTTGCCTCTACATCCTCCTGGGTTCTTACCTGCCTGGGTGTTTAGTAGCACCTGGCTGGCACAGATCACTCGAATAACTGTATTGGTTGTCTACTCGTGAAGCTCATCTTTTTCCTGGTAAGAAAAAAGTTTGATGACTTTGTTTTCATCCTTACCTTAACCACTTCCTCTACAGGAGCTGTTTTTACCCAGTTTCCACTGGTTTTTGCTAAATTCTTGCCCCCGTTCTTGGGTCCGTGCTGCCCTGTGCCAGGAGTCCTGAGGCTGGTGAGAGTTTCCTCCTTATCTCCTTCAGCTGCATCCTCCTTCCTTGAGGTGATGGTGGATTTTGGAAGAGGTTAAATGATGAAAGCTCAGGTCATTCATTCTTCCTGAGCAAAGTAAGAGGTTAGGGAAAGAGGGATTTGCTGAACTCTGCGTTCCTATCGCATGAAGCAGGTTGGGTGAGGAGGAAAGACAATCCTTTCTCAACCACCAGTCAACCATCACATCATGGTCTACTCTAGAGCACCTGCCAGCTCCTGCTGCTGGGTGTTGTGAGAGCTGCAGAAATCCAGGGGTGGTACAAAACTCAGAGCACAGTCACCAAAAAAGTAAAAACTGTCCTCTGGAATACCAACTGAGTCTGCACTGCTGGGACAGGGGCTGGGAACGGCAGGAGTGGAGAATGGGAAAGGGACAGGGATTGCTTTTATTGCATCAATAATGTCATTTATTCTGTAGCCAACCCTTGAAAACCAGTTCTAATCCCTCTGTAGCAACAGCAGCAGATCTGCCAGTTCTCCCAGTCAAACACTGATCATTCCTGCGGGCCAAAAACCTCAGAGGGAGCAAAGCCAAGGTGAAAGGGTCAGGCACTGGGGGAGGGGGCACTCTGAAACCCAATGCATCCAAATCAGCTCCGTCGCCGTGATTCAGGGGGTAGATGGGATGGTGCCAGAGACACTACGGGGCCAATATTTTTCTTTCCTCCCCACAAAGCATTCAGAGGCAGGCAGCAGGGTCCTAAAGGAGAGAGATCATTTTCCCAGGGCTGTTGAGAAGAAACGTGACTGCAGATAAGAACTGGAGCTTCAAAATGTTTTCCGTCCATCCTATATTTCTTCCTCCTTGCCCTTCTCCACCCAGCAAAGAAGTGTGATCAGCTGGAGAGCGGTCGCCTGTCTCTGGCCCTGCTTGCCTCAGTAAGAGGGTTGTTGGTTCCTGCAGTGTCTCTGCTGGAGGGTTTTCCTCTGGCCCCCCGTTACTGATTACTGGAGTGTAGGGGAAGGAGATGTTTTTATGGAAATCTGTACCTCAACCGTCTTGGCAGCCAAACCTGAATCAGCTCAAATCTTTTGCCCCCAACTTCATGTTTATGGTCAATCTGAAACTCCACCTGTGATCACCACATGCGTCCTCTGCAAGACTGCAGTAAATTAAAGCACAACAGGGAATTTTAAGAAATACATCCTCTTCCTTCTTGGAGTCCGGTTACATCGACCTCCGAACATCTGGACACAGTGTCTCAGGGCTCCCAGAGGTTCTGCCGTATTAAAGGTTCGTCTGCCTTTGTTACATTCCCCATTCCCTTCCTCCTTGCCTCCTCTCGGTTCGGCGCCACGCTCCGTGTGGCCGCCGTCCGTGGAGTGGGTATTTTACAATCAGTACGTAAAACACACGTGGAATTTTAGTTATCTCTTGCCACGAGTAAACACAGACCCGTAACCCACGGCCACTTAGCGTGCTTATGGGAGAAGTCTAAAATAAAATACACTCTTTATTTTTTCAAAAGCCTAAAGTCCTTCTAAGCTACTGGTTACCAACGTCCTAGAAGGCTAAAATATAATGTTGGTGTTTAAAAAAACCAAACTACTCCCCAGTATGCCCTTGGTGACAGAAATGCATTTGTTGGTGTGATGCCCAGTTTGCTTTGAAGTTCCTTTGCCCGATCTCCAGGTTGCCCTGATAGGCTCCAATCACCACGTCCTGCTAACTGGCATGAAGAGTGCAGAGGTGGAAACAAGTGGGTCCTGCCGCCTCCAAACGTGGGGTTTTGTTGGGAGACTGGAGCAAGAGGGAGAGGCAGAAGCCATCAGGTGGGTGTGCAGGAGCTGCGGTGGCCGGTCCAGTGGTGGCCCATGGGATCCCTGTTCAGAAAATGATGTTGAGCTACAGCATCTCCTGTCACCCCTTGGGGAGTAGCACATCTCTGTGCTCACCCTCGTAGCCCCACAACCCTGTAGCTGTTGTGCAAAGATCCAACACCCTGAAGGAAAATGCAACTCCAGCTTTTTGTTTTCTGCCTCGAAGGCACAGGCCTCCAGGTTTTAAAGACTTACATATGTGAGCTTCACTTGATGTGCTCTGAGTATTCCCATTGAAGTTAACTAAGTGGATAAGACTTTGTAGGATTGAAGCCAAATGAGTCCTCACCCACCGTGCTGGGAAGTCTTGTTGCAGTGGGTCATTGGAGGCAAAGGAGGAGGAGTCAGGACCAAACTTGCCCCTTTCATTTATTTTCATGCTGCTATTTATTGAAAGGATTTTTTTTCTAAGACAGATTGGGGGGGACACATTAAAAAAAAAAAAAAGCCCCAGGCTGTGGTGTAACCACCACAGCCAGATGTTGTCATGACTACTAAACAAGAGACCTAATTTATAAAATGAGGAAAAACATATGAATGTGAAAGAGAAGAGAAAAAAAAATAAAAAGAGAGAGAGGCAATCTTAAAATATTAACTATGATGTAGAGAAAAATATAAACAGACACAGTTAGGAAATTCCAGAAGGAATATGACTTGTTTAATATTAATCATAAAGGAAAAGATTATGAGAACGCCAAAGAGTGCCAAATGAAATAGTCCACACACAGCCAGCACTGTGATAAGAGTCCTCGTGGTGGTTTTCCTCAGTTGCCTGGGTAGTCAGTGCTCTCGGCCGCGCTGCGGTGGAGATGCTCTGGTCAGAGGATGCTTCAGGGATCTACGTGGGGGTTCTGCTGCTTCCCTTTATGTGGTGCTTTTTCTCCCTTGCAGTCCTGGTGCAGTGTCTGAGTGCAAACCTCCATCCCATCCAGGACAGCCAAAATAATCTGTACTTTTATTTAAATTGAAGGAAATAATTGTGTTTGGGGATGCAGAGGGGTTTCTGTGAATGGATCAGGTCAGGAGTGGACCTGATGTTCCTTAAGGCACAGCTTAATTGCTTTCTGGAGCTGAGGTCGCCGCAGAGACGTGGCTGACCCATCCCATGAGGTGTATCTCAGGTGGGCTCTGTTCCCTGCTCCTCTCTCCGTAGGTGTTGCGCTGCTGCTTTTCTTGCCCTCTGTCTTCTCTTGAGCTTGGAAAGCACATGGAGATCCTGAAAGCAAAGCATTATTGAAGGCCCAGATGTTGGTGATTTGATCATGAACACTCATGAGTTAAAGGCTCACGGCTGTTCCTTGACCAAGGCAAGGGCTGGCTGGCTTCAGGACCTGTCCTGAGGGGCTTTAGGACCAGACTCACCCACGAAACACCTTGGAGCAGGTACCAGAAGGCTCCTTTGGATCACACTGGGCTCGGGCAAAAAACTTCTGTTGTGTTGGGCTGGCACCACTCATCTATTATCTGGTGACAGTGCCCTGATGTGGCCCAGGGACCCATGACCACCAGCACCATGGCAGCAGCGGTGCCACCACAAGACGCCAGAAAGGAGCTGCTCTGACCACAACTGCCAATGAGTGAGCACTGGGAAATACCTTTGTGGTATCTCGGGTGGAAAATCCTGGGCAGAGCTGTAATTTGCCGCTTCGTTAAACTTCCCTCAGTCATGTCTGAGTTGCTCATGTATCTGTCACGCAGAGATTTCAAGGGTAGAATTGCGCGTCGGGAGATTAATGCCTTGTGGCACGTCCTGTGCTCCATCGTGTAATTTTGCAGTGGTGGGGCTGGCTGCTCGCAGGCCACATTGGACCCGGCTCTCTGTTTGGCACTGGCTTGTAAACAGCCTGGTTTACAGAAACCTTAAGGGTTCCTTCTCACTGTCAGAAGAAATTAAGCTACAAAGCTGTGCTAAAACTGCCCAAAATGCTGTCGGACTCAAGTCCGTAGCATGAAGGTCTGGGATGTAGGTGCCCACCCAAGCCAGGACCTTGACCAGGGTGTGGACCAGACTGTCTCCGTGCTGGACCCCTCCAGCACACGGAGCAGTGCTGCTGCCCAACTCTCAGCTCACAAAGGGCTTTTCCTCCTGCTTTACGGTCCCATCCTGCTCTAACCTGGCACTGGCCATTCATGCACAGCCACGGTGCCAAAGCACTAATCACGATGTTGATGGTGCAGAAAAACTGGATCAGCAAAGTTCCCTGCATCTTTTCCCAGCTCCCTGCATCTTTTCGCAGGTCTCTTATTTATTCAGCTCCCCTCGTCTTCTCCCAGGTCCCCCCATCTTTTCGCAACTCTCCCCTTATTTATCCAGCTCCCTGCACCTCTTCCCAGCTCGATGCTGGTGAGCAGCAGCCTGGGAGTGTTCAGACCCCTGCTCCTGATCACAGCCATTTCCAACGGTGCTGAAGCAGCACCAGGCAAGTTCTGGGCTCTTCTTCTCTGTCTTGTTCTCCCTCTTTTGTCTTAATGTCACGCTCACTGGCCCCTGGCTCAGGAGAGCTCATCTCTCTGCTTTGCTGGCTGAGGCTGAATCACAGAACCAGGCAACACTGACTTTTTGCCCTCTCCCTCTGTTGACAAATCTAATTTGCTGGCGAATAATGAGCAACCTTTTAAAGTCCACCCCCCGGCTCGATGTTGATGCACTTGGGTTTTGTTGACTGAGTCACACGCTCGCTTTGGAGCGTAGGAACTTACTCATGGACAGGCAGCTGTACTTCATCCTCTGCTCGAGCTGATTTTGAGCTGGAAAACCTCAAGCCCCCGTACAGTTTTCTTCCAAGAGCGCGTCTCCAGTTGATAACGGTGCAGCTGCCGTGAGGTTCTTGTCAGTGCAGGGGCTCATCGCCGTGTTCCTCCACCAGCAGTGAAGCTGCCCAGTGACAGCTCTTACTGGAATATTCCCGTACAGGTACATTTTCCTTCCTCATCCAAGGTTCATCTCATATGCAAGCGATCAGTGCGGCAGCGTGAGCGGGGATCTCCTTGCAGCTGTGACCTTGAAAGTGGGTGGCATTTTTCTGCTTCCTCTCCAGCATCCTCTGGGATCTACATTTCACGTGATCCCATCTGACACAGACCAAATCTGTGCTGGGAGAAGTAGCGTGATACTACCAAGAAATACCCACTGCACTAAACCTCTTGATGGTTGAGGTCTTCAAAGCTCCTTGTAGGAGCCAAGCTCCCGAGGCAGCTTTTGGAAGCATAACGTGCCCTGTGTGCAGACAGCTGCCTGTGAGAGAAATTCCACAGAGTTTCTTTCTTTCCATAAATGCCTTCAGAGCACCTTATCTTGCCTGAGTCTTCCTCTAAGTGCAGGGCTTTTATTTCTTTTAGACGTTTCCATTACTATCTAGTGCTGAACAGACCCAATCGCTTCCCCTGTGGGAGGTTTGTTTCACTTTTTTACAGGCAAATCAATGCACAGATGGAATAAAATCGCCCCACAGGGAGGCTGGAGTAACCCTGGTCCTTCTGGGTTCTGCGCATCCTTCCGTGGCTCCATCCCACCATCCTTGGGTGTCATTTGGTCGCGCGTAGAGGGAACTGCTCGGCGAGGGGAGTGAAGAAGCTGAAAGTTCTCCTTTTTTTGATCATTTCAGAATTTACGCCGCGTCCCCATTAAAACCTCAATTACAAGCAAAGAGCCCCAACTCTGAAAAGAAACTGCTGCAGATGGCAACATAAAAAAAAAAAGAAAAAGTTGTTTTTAACACATTTTGTGTTTTCTTAAGCATATCTGGTTTTGCCCAGTGTACATTTCATTTGCTGTTTATTTAACTCCCCGCCACTGCCAGCTCGGGGATTGCTAAGCTGCCATCTGGGCAGCTTTACGTCCGCAGGTTGGGTGTTTCATATTTTTCAATACTCATCGCAAGGCGTCGGGGAGCTGGCTGCTTTACATCAGAGATTCCTCACCAGTTTCGACCCGGTTTCTGATGCGGCGTCGGGTCGGAGCAGCGGCCGACTCGGGGGCTCTGCTGCTGGCTGCTAAGGCTCTTCATCGATGGCGATGCCAAGGCCCCGTAACTGTCCTACTCTTTCTTCAGGGCTTTTTCCCTCTTATTTTTTATTAAACGTAGCAGTTCTACTAAAACTTTTACATTCAGTACTTCATTTTTTTACCCCGGAGGTTTCTGGTAGTAAATTCAAATGGTAACCAGCCCCAAATAAGGCAGCGGATTATTTTTTCTCGGTGTTTTTTCACACCACAAGTGTTTTCTATTTCTCATGAGCTCACAGAAGCCCCTGGCCGACAGCTCAGGTCTGCACCCGTACGGGTATTAGCTCCGAACGTGCTGCGAGAGCTTGGTGTGGTGGAAAAATCCAGGTCATCCTGGATTTTGAATTCCTCCCAGCCTTGGCTTTCAGGGACACCGAGTAGCCAACCCAAGTTAAATATTTTACTGCAGATGTTGCTAAGAGCTTAGAGTTACTGAAATTATGTACTTTAATGAGGCAAAGAAAGTAGCTGCAGAAAGATATAAATCAGAGAAGCCACCAATGTTTTCCACCGTGGTGTCAAGCTGATCAGATGTGACATCCCCTTCGCTTTCTCCTCGCCTTTTCCTTCTGCCTGCGGATGTGGTCGTGTCCTTTCCTTTTAACTTGAAAAGGAAAAGATGAGTTTGAATCTGTGTCGGGTTTGAAATGCCAGTGAATTGGGGGAGCCGGGTCCCGATCCAGCTTTTGCAGCTGGCTGCTGTGTCTCCACGATTGGTGGAACCAAAACCTTGGATCTGAATTGTTTTGAAAGGGATTTGTAACACAGATCCCATTTCCCTAGGCCGGGGCTGTCTGAGATTTGAGGTCCTCAGCCTGCCCATCTAGATTTATTCCAAAGAACATTGTTTTCCCCATAGGCTGTCTTTAGTACCAATTTAATCCAAATTTTACCAAGATCCAGACTAGGCAAAAAATTTTCTATCAGAATAGATTTTTTCTGATGCGATCTCCTTCTCTAATGGGGTTTGCTCTTGTTTTGGCAATTGTTAGATACGTCTAAATATCGTAGAAAAAGTGAATTTCAAAGGAGCCTGCAATGACTGTATGTGGAAAGGGAATTGAAGTATTTTTGCCAGCAGTATTTTAGCATTCCTTCAATCAAGGACTATAAACAGTTCCATGTGACTTCAGACTGATCCAGGAGTTGAGAGACCAGGGTTTAATTCACATCCTTTCTCGCAAAGGGAATTTTGAACCCGCACATCTCTCAGTGAAGAATGTCCTAATTAACCAAGAAAAGGGTATTCCAGAAAAAAAAGGGCTTTCACTTTCTAGTCTTAATAGTGTTCTGCTTTATTATTGATAATTCAGCAATCATCTAGCATGTTGGACAGGGGAGTTCTGTGCTTTGCCACGTAATTGGTGAGCAAGTTATTGATTTATGCCTATTGACAGCCCATTCCGGATTGCAATTAAGACAGGATCGGCCTCAAACCAGGATTATTTCTACTGGGGTGAAAAATGCTTTTGTGGAATACTTCTTTTCCTGCGTGTTAATATCAGGAGGCCGTGCTTGTTCTGAAGCAGAAATGGCAAATGAAATGGCGTCTGTGGTTTGACCAACTCATGACTCAAACCACTGGTTTGTCCGTCCAGTGTCTGAGTCCTGTTGAAACTGCTGGGAAAGGGCCCCCGTGGAGTCGTAGGCTGGTGCTGGTCCTCTGGAACCTGCTGTGCCTCAAACTCATGGGATACACCAAGGTGCTCGGCGTGCCTGGTGAGGTGTTTGTCATCCCAGATACTCTGAAAAGCTAAAGGGCCATAATTTTGCCACTTGATTAAGTGGCCTCTTGAGGGGTTTTTTTGCACACAATTGAATTCAAAACACCGTCAAGTGGAAGTGACTTTCCTTAGTCCCGTGTTCCTCAGGTACATGGACCTAAGGTGCTGTCATTCAAGGGGATGTATATAACCTATCAACGTGAAGGCAGCATTTCCTCTGCTGAGGGCTTCCCATATCCTCACATCATCTTAATTCATCCATCTGACGTTCCCTTCTTATTTCCCATCCGCTGGGAGATGAGCCACGTGCTCCGTAGCCCACCAAAGGTACCTTCAGTGTGACTCGCAGGCTGTGGACAAGAAGTCCAGTGGGTTTCTACTGAACCCTGCATAACAAATAGCAGCTTTTACAGGGACACCCCACCAGCCAGCACGACCAGCTGGACCACTCCACGACCACCTCTCGGCAGCCCCGTGGTTTCCCCGGGGGGACGGCTGCAGCCCAGGGCACCGCAGCTCTTTGTCTGCATCTGCTTCCAGAAGCGCATCCAGCCAACAGCACAAGCAACCCGTGGAACCGTTCTGACAGTTTTATAACCTTAAATTTGCACCTTATGGAAAACTATGACAGTTAATGATTAATTGCCGTGTTGGAATTTTTCTTATGATGTCTTAATATCCGAGTATGTAGCAGACCTCAGCAGAGAGGAAAAATAAAAACCTGCAGCAAAATGCTCCCAGAACAACTTGACTAGGCAAGTATTGCCCCGTCCAGCTAGTGCTGTCCAAAAGACACCGTTATATTTAGGATTATTTTTTTAAAGCTGTAATGCTATTTACTAGGTGTCTAGCTCGGTTTGGAAACCAGCTTGAAAGGAAGCTGTGAAACTCTTTTTCACGGGTGCATTCAATTGCTTTTCAGTAGAAAGTTGGTTTTGATATTAGAAACCAGCTGCTGGTTGTTCACCAGGCAAGAGCTGGTCTTTAAACACCGCTGCTGTCGCGCTCCAAGACCTCGCTGCCCCTCTCACGAGAGAAGAAAAACAGTTTGTCATCTGTTACAGTCAGGTAACTGCTTTTAGCTTCTTTGCCATGGATCTGCCTTGTCTTGTGTCTTGTCTCCCCTGGTGTCACACCTGGGTCTAGAGCTGCTCCACAGTGATGTGAAGCACCCATCACACGCGTCCCGCCACTGGGTTGGGAGCCGGGGCTGTCTGTGCTCTGGGGCTGTGCACGGAGAGGGAGCGGGTGCTCCAGGAGTCCACAGCCTGACCCTGCTGCTGTTAATACAAGAAGAAGATACCAGGCATGGGATGGCAGTTTCATTTGTGAGTCACTCGGGTTTGATGGTGTCCTTAGAAACGATCTGAAATCGGTCCTCTGGTGTAGGATGCTGGTGCAAAGCTCACTGAGATTTGCTGGTCCGTGAAACTGCTCTTTGATCTTTAGTACAAAAATAAATAAGGTGTCAAAAGGGTTTTGCCATTGAGTGTCTTCGTGACAGCTTCTCCCTTTAGGAAGTAACTTTACCATCAGGGGTGGAAAGGTGTCGATAATTTGGAGCAGAGTAGCAAGAATCAGAATGATGGTCAAGAATCCTGGGTGGGAATGAGGTTCCTGGGCACAGTGCTCAGAGCACTTCCTGAGGTGTGTCTAACCCATGTCATATTTTGATAAATTTACAAATGATGATTGAAAAACATCCTTTCCAACCTGCTCTCCCTGTGGAGGAGGCCAGTGGAGGGCAGAGCCACATATCCCTCCAGAGCACGTGGCGTGGAGCTCTTTCCAATATACCCCGTCTGGAGATACCACTGAAGCAGAGCACTTCTGCTGGACTTCAGCTTTATGCTTGCTATAAAAGTATTTTTAATGAGTGGGACGGAGCTGGTTAGTGAAACACTTGGACCATTAATAGATGTAGAATATTTTTCACGTGCTGTTTGACTTTATTGATGAAATGAGCTAATCGGAACGAGCGCTGCTCTCGCGCCGAGTGAAGAAACCCAGGCATGCTTGGGGGGGAACAATGCCGTGGGTTGGTGGATGGATCCTAAAGTGTTTTGCAAAGAGCACGTTTGGAGCTCTGTGCCAGGGGTGGGACGTCCCCGCTTCTCGGCTCGGTGCTGGAGGGAATGGCTGCCAGGGCTGCAGGGTCCTGCCTGGATGCCGGGAGGGGCTGCGGTGCCCTGGTTGTAACAACCTGACTTGGAGTTTGGGTTGAGATCTTCTGCATCCAACTTCTCCTGGCTTTACAGAAAATTCCACGGTGTCTTTTATGACCATGAGTAATCAGGAACTTGGTTTCACATCCTGTTTCAAAGTCCACACAAGGCCCCGTAATTACATGCTAACACAGTTTTCTCAGGACTGAATTGGGGCCAGATCCTGATCTCATGCTGGTACAAACCGACGGGACGGTTCGCTCCGGTAGCTCTGCCTCTTTGTGCTCCACCTCCTCCTGATGGTGACAGTAGTTTTGGTGGTGACCTGCCAAGTCTTCTGCTAACGGTTAGGGGTTTGAGTCGGTGCCTTGTGGGTATCACCTGCCCGCAGGGCTGGTTTGAGTTAGCAGCTGGAATTGTTTCTGAGTTATCCCGGGGTCTGTAGAGAGGGTCTCCCTCGCTCTTTTGCCACCCTCTTTTCATGTGCTGATGTGTTCTTCGTGGAGAAACTCTGTCCCAGATTTGGAGGACGTGGTCTTCCCTGGACTTGCCTTCCTCCCTTAGTCTAGGAAGCGTACCACTAAAGCCAACTTTCTGGAGCCAGTTGGAGTAAAATCAGGAAGAAACGATCTGAAATCGGTCCTCTGGTGTAGGATGCTGGTGCAAAGCTCACTGAGATTTGCTGGTCCGTGAAACTGCTCTTTGATCTTTAGTACAAAAATAAATAAGGTGTCAAAAGGGTTTTGCCATTGAGTGTCTTCGTGACAGCTTCTCCCTTTAGGAAGTAACTTTACCATCAGGGGTGGAAAGGTGTCGATAATTTGGAGCAGAGTAGCAAGAAAAAAATCCTTCTGTAAAATTATTCCTTCATTTTATATTGGTCCAGCACTTCCATAAGCAGTCCTTCAGCAGTTACTTAGCCTGTAATACATTCATGTGTAGCCTCTAGCAAAAGAGTCAGTGGATCCAGCAACACCAAGAGGTATTTTACATAACAAAGCTGCAGAGCAGGATAAACGGGTCAAAGTCAGTAATTTGGAGACCTATCTGGGCTCTTCAGGAGCAGGACAGGAGGAGCCTGGTTGTGTTTCAGACCCAGAGCAAGCAACCGAGCCTAAATTCACACACAGTACTTGGGTAATTGAATGAAATGTATAAAATTTCCTAGAATAGGAACGTTTACTACAGGGTCTTGAGCTACATGATAAATAAAAGAAGGTGAGTTTAACCCTTTGGGCACTGGGCTTGTCTCTCATCCCAGTATCCCAACCCCAGTCCTGTGTGAGGTTGGGTTTTACATATATATGTGTATATATATAAAACTATAATCACTCCACTTTCTTGCTTCTCTTTCAGTGGAAAAACTTCTTTCTTTTCAATGGAAAAAAATTGTTTCCACTGAAAATCTGGAGGTTGTGCTTATCCATAGTCCAAGGACAAATGAATGCTACATGATGACGTTTGGGCATCTAGAGTTACTTTAGTCCTCAGTAGTTACTTTAGTCCTCAGTAGGTATTTTATTCCTCAGTAGTTATTTTACTCCTCAATAGTTATTTAGTCCTCAATAGGTATTTTACTCCTCAGTAGGTATTTTACTCCTCAGTAGTTATTTTACTCCTCAATAGTTATTTAGTCCTCAATAGTTATTTTACTCCTCAGTAGGTATTTTACTCCTCAGTAGTTATTTTACTCCTCAATAGTTATTTACTCCTCAATAGTTATTTAGTCCTCAATAGGTATTTTACTCCTCAATAGGTATTTTACTCCTCAATAGGTATTTTACTCCTCAGTAGGTATTTTACTCCTCAATAGTTAATTTACTCCTCAATAGTTACTTTCTTCTTCAATAGTTAATTTACTCCTCAATAGTTTTTATTCCTCAATATTTCCATTCTACATTTATAACTTCAGGGGAGTCTTCTGTAACTCAACAAGTATTTCTAAATATTTTCAATACTGATCTCTGCTTTTTAGGGATAAACTTGGGTCTTTTCTAACACAGGTTTTCAAGCCCCCAGCCATAGCTGCTCGGGCAAACAAAAATCTGTAAGTAGCATGTGAATTATGAAATGCTTTGAATTGTAGCTAATTTTTCTGCCTCTAAATGAATCATTTGCATGTCTTTGGTTGTGCCCAAGTGACCCCCCCCAGCTAACTAGAGGTGTACAGTGAGTGTGTGTGCGACTGTGGGAGGGGCATCTCAAGGTTTATTATTTTCTTATTTCTGGATTAAATGTGGTAATAATACGTGGGTTCTCTCCTGTCATCTTGTGGGAAGGAAATACTCAGCCTTTGCTTAAGAAATCATGTTTTGGCTACCAAATTTGGGCTGTTTCCCGACTCCGCGATATTCCCAGTGAGCTGGGTAAGTGCTTCCACCCCTTTTGGAAACTCAGGGCTGAGGTTCTTGAGGATTACCCTGAGTTGTCTTCAGATCAGGTGTTCCCACAGCAGGTAAGGAGTGGAGAAAGGGAGTTTGCTGCATTTTGTGATGTGAAATAAGATGAGATCACCTGATTGACTGTGTGTGTCCAGAAGCAAACCGAAGTCATAGAATCCCAGACTGGTTTGGGTGGGAAGGGACCTTTCAAGCTCATGTGGTCCAACCCCCCTGCAGGGAGCAGGGCCATCTGCAACCAGAGCAGGGTGCTCAGAGCCCCGGCCAACCTCCCCTGCAATGGGGCCAGGGCTGGGGCAGCCACCACCTCTCTGGGCAGCCTGGGACAGCACGTGGTAAAACCTAAACGTGGACTCGGGAGAGGAAAATAGATGAAGATAATGAAATGGAGACACGTCTGTGTGAGGGCATGGGCCCAAACCTGTCTGCACACACATGGTAGATCAAAGCTGGTATTCACCCATAGCCCTTATGCCGTGGATACTGCAAAGCCAGCGTGGGTCAAGACAGGTTCAGCAGTGCTCAGAGATGAAACTCATCACAGTGGCATGAGAACCCAGCGCTGGATTGCTAAGATGACTGAATCTCTGGGGAGAAAATAAATGTGCACCCAGCTTTTGGTGGCAGCCTCAGTTGTACCATCTCTACCGCTGGGACAGAGTAACACGGCTGACGTGGATGGCGTGTGCAGATCAGGAGCTCGCTGTCACGGGCAGCAGTGGTGGGGTGTAGCCCTTCCTTCCACCGCGGAGGAAGGAATCAGTATCAAAATCAATAGCTCTCCTTCTCAGGGAGGAGAATTATCTAAGCGGGGAGAAGCGGTTCCCTTGCAGCTGGTTGACTTTGGTAATCCATTATTCATGCTTGAGTTACAGGCCTGGCACTCTCAAAGGTCATCTTGGTATAAGAGCACATCAATTGTTTCCAAACATTTCATCCTGCAGCACCTTGGCCGTGGCCAGGGGAGTTCGTACGATGATTCTCAGCAGCCTTCGCCTGGTGGTTTCTCTCTATCAAGGTCTCCAAGAAGCCTTCTTCAATATGGCATGATAAAATCTTGATACAAGGGCAAATATCAAGACCTGCCCCATCCCTTCGGGGCTGCATTTCATCCCTGTCAGAGAGGAGAACCTGCTGAGCAGAATCTTCTCTTCCTTGCCACACTGAGGCGTTAGTTACTGAATAGTCTCAGAGGGAATCGTTGGCATCATGGACAGGAAAGCTGAAAAACCCTAAAGATACAGTAAAAAGGAAGATGATGAATTTGGGTGAGGTCACAGTTCAGTTTAGGAGCTGTGATACCATTAAATCCATGCTCAGCAGCCTTGACATCTCGTGTTCACAGGGATTTAAGCAGGTGAGTGAAGCTCTCACATCATTTAGTCCCATATTTCCACCACTTTGACCGCGTATCTCCAAACAACGTCTCCCATCTTCTGCCAACTGCAGTATCACAGCAGGGAAGAGCTGAACCAAAATCCCAACCCCAGACATCAGCCTGCAGCTCAAAACTATGTTTTCTGTTGGCCATCCCCAAAGAGCCTGAGCTCTAAGAAAAGTTATCAGAAGTTTAGTTGAGAAAGAGATGATAGGACCTCAGAGAAGCTCTTGACTAGTAAATATATAAAAGAACTCAGTCAATAGCCTAAGGAACTCTTTAAAGCCAAGCCTGAAGCCACAGTGGGATACCAGAGAAGTTCCTTCACTATGTTTTATGGTAGTAAAACTTTGCCCCGAGGCTCACACCCAAGACCCCACTTGCACACACTTGAAGATGCTGAACAGTGGAGGTGCAACAAGGACCTGGGCCACTACAGAGCTCTCCGGACTTTGTCTGTAGGGAAGCCTGAAACTCTCTTGACTTCAACTGCAACTCCCTACACCCCCTCCACAAAGGTTTCCATTATGCCAGGAGCCATCTCACTCCCTCCTTAGCCAAGGAAGGCCAAGTCTGTGAGGTGCGGTGTCTTATGTTGGGATCATCAAGCTGGACATCAAGAAAAGGCCAGATCAGCCAGCACTGAACTGAACTGGGCACAAATGGTGGGCAAGGTCACCTGTGGGAGGTGCTGAAGAACAGGCAAGACAGACTTTCAGCTGGATTTGGTTTAGGCTTGATTCAGCTTCACGACAAAGGATGAACTTCCTGAGGTCTCCATCCAGCATCATTTGCCAGAATTTCATTGAGTTACTAAGTTCCCGCTCTACAAAAGCCGCAGTCAAATGAAACCTCCATCAGCACTTCACACAATGAACCCCTTTCCTTCCCAAGGAAAGTGAGGTGATGATGGACTGTGCCTGTGGAATCCATATGGGATGGGGAGACGACCTGAAGAGAGACACCAACAAAGCCCCCTTTTTCCATGGAGAATGTTGAGAATAAATTCCAGCAAGCTCTAGGAGCAAGGGAGCCCGTCTCCATTTTACCAGAGGAGCCGGTCACTTCACCAAGAGCTCTGCTCAGAAACGTGCTCTTATCAACAGCTGAATGCACTCAAGCCAGCATTTAAATGACTCACATTAGTGTCTCTATTGCCCCTGCACCATGTCACGAGGTCACCTCTTGCACATGTTAATGACCCCTAGGGTGAGGGAGTGCTTTCTGGTGTCTAGCCCACGCTCCTCTTTATTCAGTCCCCGTGCATGCCCCAGGTTTTCGCCCTTGTCACTTATTTTATTCTGAATCCAAACACTGCCACACAATGCACTTGACCTTTGCCCTGGAGGGAACACGCTTGGGATGAAGGAAGAATTCACTCTTTATTCCTTTCTAATTCTAGTTGTTACTGAACCATCACGGACAAATCCCCACTTACACAATAGAAATCAAGTCGTCTGTTCTCACTAGTTCTGGGACTTTCGACAGGGGTTCCTCCTCCTGCCACAGACGGTCCAGCTTTTACCCGTGTCCAGTTTTCACGTTCTACATCTGTCCCGATTAACCCTCATCCCAACGCAGCAGCACCAGTGAGCAGGATAGGGTTTTTTTCTGCCCCTGCCACTCTGGTTGTAGGTGACAAGGAGCTAGCAGAGGTATCTGCCTCGCATGGCACACGTGGCACATTTCACCCAGCACGTGACTCTGCTTCTCTGGGAGTTTCCTGGGACTGTTCACCTGCCATGGATGTGGGGGCAGTGGAGGGTGAGCTCTGGGCTGCAAACATGGGGTGTGGGACATCCTGCTTTCAAATTAGGCACCCACGTGCACAAGGCATCCATCTAGCCAAGCTGTGCTGAGACCTAAGGAGAAATGGTAGGTCCAGACTCTGCCAGCAAAAGACCATTGCATCCTATTTCCTCAACTATCCTGACTCCTCCTGCTCTACATTATCCATGTAACTGAGAAGCCGCCTTACCTGAGGTTTCCTTTCTGGCTGGAAGTTGATTCTGTCCCTCTAGGATACGAACCCCCCCTGGATGGTGCCCATTTTCTGGAGTCTCCAGCAGGATCTTCAGGGCTCACATGCTGAGGTGCAGTGTGGAAAAAGTTATTTCACGGAAACCAGCAGAGCTCCCTCAGGATGATGCTGTTCTGAGAGTGAAGGCCATGTGCTACATGCTGCTGCTTGATTAATTGGCTTAAACACCTAAAAACTGGCCCAGAAACAGGAGTATGGCCAGGAATGATGGCCAGGAACCAGCCAAGCTGATTTTTCAACTGAGATGAGTTCCCAACATCTGAAATATAGAGTGAGATATGGGGGTAAAGAGCAGATCTACAGAAATTTTCCTCACACACTCATGCAGCATTCATCAGCCTTTAAAAGCACACCAAAACCTTCTGGTGGTTTCCTTACAAGCGGGACCCTCCCTCCTCAATTTCATGGACAAAGCTGGATTAGATCAGCTTTCCCTCAACACACTTTGCTCTCACATGAGCCGTAATTTGATTTGAGTCCACACACTGATCCCACGATAGACTTGTATTTACTTACTGTGTGCATCTTTGAAACCCCTGTGAGCTTGCTCTCAGAAGTCTCCGCTGTAGAGACACAGAAGGCTGAGGTCAGGTTTGTCTCATCTTTCCAAGTCCCCACCGTACCTTCAGACATTCATCTGCTCCGAGTCATTTTTCTACTAGTGATTCCAGTAGGTAACTGGACTTCACATCATCTTGTGATCTATTCGTGTTGATTTACTGCCTTGAAGCTGCACAAATGGGCTAAGACCTATTGGTACCAAAAGCATTGCAAACCCCAAGAGCTCAGATGGCTCCTGGATCAAAGAGCATCTACTTAAACGCGTAATAAGAGGTAGAAGATGGAAGAAAACTGATTTGAGAAAAACTGAATCCACACTGACCATAGTCAGCTCAGTGAGCACAGCAACAGCACAATCACTGTCACAGCTCCTGAGAAGAAATCCAAGCAAAGAAGAGTTTGGGGAGGATTTGCAAGAGGATGGGGAAGGAGCTACTATGGGGATGTTTCTAGGGAGCTACCCCAGTCTGCTGGGACTCACCACAGCAGATGAAGGAGTGGGTGGGCATATCAGCCCACACCCTGGCCCATTCCACCTGCACCGACCCCGCTGAAGAGCCTCAGGCACTCCCTCACTTCTTAGCTGTCCATCATCAACGTGGGACACCCCAAGGGAGACTCAACTGGAGCCAAAACACTTAACCCCCTGAAAGGCCAGTCCCTATCTTCTCAGAGAACATCCTTCTTCACCTACAAGCATTTATTCATCCTTTCTTTTTCTGTTTTTGGTTTGGTTTTGGTTGGTTTTAGTTTTTTTTTTTCCCCCCCTGTTGTGTTAACAGAGCATCTAATGTGACTAAATAGGACAACCTGCTCTCCCATCCCCATGAAAAATAAATGATGTGCTTTCTCTCGACTACCTTCCCCCACCTCCTGGTGCTTTTCCCACTGGGCAACTCGTGGACCTGTCCTCCTTTGGGCAGACCTCGTGGAGGGGCCTGGGAACCTCCCCCAACCGCACCAGGGCGGTGGGAGCCATTGGCTTGAGCCAGCGAAGCACGGCGGAGACAGGAGTCTGGGGGAGTCAGAGGAGGGTGGGAAGAAGGCCGAGGGGGGTGTGTGTGTCTGTGGGGGTGGAATCTATGTGCAGAAAGCAGCCAAGTGGCAGCTTACCCTGTTAAATATTAATCGTCTCTGCTTCTGCAATTTCGGCAGTGCGTCGAGGCCCACCACTGCTGAATATTTCATTAACACCACTCGCTTCCAACGGCGCTTCTCCCACTTTTCTTTCTCCCATAGACCCCTCTCCCATCCCTGCCATTGCCAATGCCAACCGTGGCCACAGCTGTCCATCCTCCGACCCCTTGTCCTTAAGTCCGCAGCAGCGAGCGCCGGCCCAGCCCTGCTCCGTCCACGGGTGGTGGTGGCTGTGGGGAGAGAGAGGAGAAGCCGTGCAGAGCAAGGAGGATCATCAACTCCACTGGGAGACTAATATAAGTGCGCATCAACAAGTCCCATGATAAAAAATGCATGAGGCAGGGCAGGGAAGAAATGCTGACTCTGGGCTGGGAGCTTTTTAAACCACGTAGTCTATGTTTCTTCATCGCTGGCTTGTTCTGTGTGAGCACTTGGGAGTGCAAGCAGACATGTGAGGGTGAGCTTTGTAGGGCCTGAGCAGTTTTCACCTCAGGCTCCTAACTGCAGCCTCCCCCTGCCTGCTTCTGGCCACGTTGGGTGGCTGCAGCCAGCCAGGGCAGGGGCAGGAACTGGCACTAGAGAAGGACCAGGTAGGAGATACAAGAGTCTGCCAGGGAAACCAAAGCAAGACAACGTGCTGGTGGCCTAACCCAGACTTGATGGCTCATGGTGCAACTTTATCCCTCTGTTCTCCCCAGACAGAAGTGTCTCTTACTGACACCAGTGGGGAATCTCTTCCCCTCCCTGCTCCAAGCCCTTTTCCATCCATTCTGCCCTTCCAGTCCACTCTCTCTTTCCTCCATCCCCAAACCTTACTCTTTTTTTCTGTCCATCATATTACTTTTAAAGCCAAATCAGCCGTTAGAGAGTTCAGGTTGATGTTTCAACATTGCACGTTTGAACTACCACCTCCTCCCACTAAATTCAGGTTTAAATGTTTGTATGATCCCAATGGGATTATGAGGAGATGGAGGAACCAAAACAGGCTAACCTGGGTTTGGAACACCTCTCCCTATGGTGCACAGCAATACCTGACCCACTGGTGGAGATTTCTTATGTTGATAGGGAGATCTGCAAGAGGTATGGACTCATCCTCTTGCTCCAAGGAGAGATGACCATGATGGGATAGAATCATAGGATGGTTTGGGTGGGAAGGGACCTTTCAAGCTCCTCTGGTCCAACCCCCCCTGCACTGAGCAGGGCCATCTGCAACCAGAGCAGGGTGCTCAGAGCCTCATCCAGCCAAGACACCCCTGCTCTCACGGAAACATCTGGATGAAAAGCATTTAAGTCTGAGCTGCTCCTGCCACCTTGCCTGTCACTCTTTACAATGAGTGGAGAGAACAAAATGACTTGCAGCTCGTCACCCACGCCAGTCAAAAACTGGGCACCTAAGGCAGGTTATGCGAGTCCCATTTCTATCCCCTAGCCTAGGATGTCTAGATGCTGTCCATCTAATTTTCAGATATCTCATAAGAGGTGAGATAAACCACCCCAAGAGGCAGCCCAGGTGAATGATTCTGAGGTAAGCAAAAGGGTCTCTGCCTGCTGTTGCTTCTATGTGGTCTAAGATCAGCTAGAAGCAAAACCAAGTGAGCCACCCTGTTATGAGCATTGACATCATGACGTCCATATGGCAGAGTTAACTACTCACTTGGAGAAGGACAAACAAGACATCGTCCAGCCTCCGCTGTTCCTCATCCAGCTACAGAAAGTGTGAATCCCAGGCACATTTTAACTTCATCTGTCAAGAAAAACAACAAAAAACAACAACAACAACAATCAATAAAATCAGCTTTGGATCAATAGCTGAGGGAGTGCCTCATGCCAACAGTGGGGTCCCTGCAAGAGGGTTTTCGATGCAAACCACACTGGGGGATCAAGACTCTCCTTTTGGGTGATACATTAAATGAAACGTGCGCTGGAGAAAGTCGCTTGAAAGCACCGAACGAGATAAGTTTCTCTGGTTAACGTAGCACGCTTGCTTTCCCCCTTTGTATTAAAAATTCACAAGGCTTCCCCATCCCTTATCTCAATTAAGCAACTTGTTTGTCAGGATTATTTGTTACGCATTTTCATAAACATTTGATGAATTCTACACTAACATCTCGCTAATGTATTAACAAGACCGAGGTTTTAATTACACAACGCCCAAGGAAAATGGGCTTGAGGCTCCTCGGGTGGAGTTAATTGTGCTTCCTCACGTGTGTCTGCGCCTTGCACGGGGAACGTTCCTCTGGGGGAAATCACATCACAGGCTGCAGGGGCAGCAGACCCTCCTGGGCTCGCTGCAGGCACCAGCTGGCCAAGCAGCATCGATTCAACCTCTTCAACAGCTTCATGAGCCTCTGCTACAAAGCTGCAACTTCAGCTCAAACTTTGGCAGCAGGGAGTTGATATGGTCAGTTTTACATCGATTCTCATTCATTGTTTGCCACGTGGAGATGATCTTTTCAAGGGACTTCTGATACAATGGGAAAATCACAGGATTGTTTGAGTTGGAAGAGACCTTTGAGCTCCTGGAGTCCAACAACTCCCCCAGCACTGCCAGGGCACCACTGACCCCTGACCTCAGCACCACCGCTCCACGGGGGGCTTGGAAACCCCTCCAGGGATCACGGGGACTCC
>JANIJG010014392.1:0-10049 GCA_024611175.1 Megaceryle torquata
GACGGTGGGGCCGCGTCCCGGGCGGGGGGCTGTATACGGGGCGGTCGTGGCCTGTGGGGGGGGGGGGGGGCGGGGGGGGGGGGGGGGCGCAAGTTAATTACAAGGCGAGCGGCGTCCTCTGCCCCGAGGGACGTGTGCGGGCACATGTTACAAATCACCGCGTCTCGCACTCGCAGTTTCTTTCCTTTTTTTGGTTAGCAATTCAAAGTAACTAGTTAAGAGCAGTCTATAAATAACTCTGCTAAAAAAAAAATATTAATACAGTTTATATATTCTGGGTCAGTGGGTCACTGAAGGCAAGTTTAACATGTAAATCTTCCCACTCCAAAATTCATGTAAAGAAGACCTTCTAATGTTGCGTGGCTGAAATGGAGAGTATTAATCACACAGAAGAGCATCTCTGATGCAGTGTTTGGGAGATGCAGCAGCACCCGGCTGGCCTTTGAGCTTTGGGTGGCAGATCCCTACAGACCCAACCCGGCAGATCCAAAGAGACCGACCACAACAGATAGAGCCGGGGAGAACAGAGGTGATGGCAAAATTCTTACAGCCCTGAGGTCTGGCAACTACTCTTAATTATGGTTAAAGTCAAGTGTTTAATTGGATTGAGCGTTTATTTTTTGGCAGAAATAGGGAAAGCCATGTAAGAAACTCATCCTTAATGTTGCGTGGAGTTTAAAACTGTCTGGCTGTGTATAAAGGCATGGGTGATGCCAAGCACCGATGCACGCAGACGGTCCAGCCCGAGTCTGTCAGCTCTTCCAAGAGGAAAGAGGAAAAAGGAAAGGAAAGGAAAAAGGAGGAACATCTGCAGCCTGTTAACTCCTGGGATATTTGAACTCGTTGCTATGCAGCGGTTCACCCCAAGGAGATTACAGGCCTGAGCAGGAGAAGCAGCAGGAGGATGACGCGCCTACTCTGCCAACTTACAAGTCTTATTCCGTGTTCACCTCTGGCAATAGAGACTCAGTGTGCCATGGAGGGTCATGATTTCAGTCCCAGGTACCAAAAAACTGACACCACGAAGCAGACAGAAAAGAGATCAGTGTATCCTGCTGGAAGCCAGGGCACAGACTTGGGCTGAAGTGGTTTAGGCATCGTGGAGACACCCACTTTTCTCCCATCTAGGTGTGCCCTGTGGGGTGGGAGACCCTGGCTCCTACACACAGCTTGGGAGGGATAAAATGGGACTACGATACACGGTGAATAACAGTATGGCTTATTTGGCCAAGATGATGGGGTTGGTCTCTTCCACCAAGGAACAAGCAATAGGACAAGAGGAAACGGCCTCAAGTTGCACTGGAGGAGGTTTAGGTTGGATATTAGGAAAACATTTTTTCCCTGAAAGAGCTGTCAAGGCCTATCCCAGGCAGCCCAGGGCAGGGGTGGAGTCCCCGTGATCCCTGGAGGGGTTTCCAAGCCCCCCGTGGAGCTGTGGTGCTGAGGGCCAGGGGTCAGTGGTGCCTGGGCAGTGTGGGGGAAATGGCTGGACTCTGATAATCTTAAAAGGTCTCTTCCAACCAAACCCATTCTATGATTCTAGGCTATTAACCTCTCTGTTAAGTGTCTCTACCAGGTGCTCTCCAGGTTACCAACACAGACTAACTCGAGTTACTCTCATGTTAACCAAGAGCAGCTGCTTCCCTCCTCCCCACACCATCCCTGCTTTCCTCTCAGGCTGCTGGCACTTGTAAAATTACTAACTCATAAAATTTATAACTGCACAAAACACATTTTTTAAAATTCCAGCAAATATCAGGAGAGTGCAAGAGTTAATCCTTGATCCTGGAAACATCGCTGAAAGATTTTTTCCAGTTGCACACCTGTTGGATAGGAGGGGGATGGCGTTTGAAATACTTTGCAGGGCGTAATTCTGAATTGGAGTCTCTTTTAATATCACCACTGCCCTAAGAAGCAAATATCTGCTGAGCAAAGCGGAGGAGCTGCCTCATTGGTTCCAGTCTGGCAGTTGCAAGCTGCAGAAAGCTTTATTTATAGGATCTTTGTGGTGTGCCTGATTGATTAGGAACATTTCTTTTCTTCGATGCACTAAGTGCACTGAGAACACCCCGTGGAAGATAAGAGAGCTCCCCTCCCATGTAGCACATTGAATTTCTCCTTGCAGCACCAGTCTGTGATGCCCAGAGGGGCATGATGCAGGTGGCAGCCACCTCCCATTGCAAATGGGTCTGTTCTGGGTAGAAAAAGGCTGTTTCCACCACTATGACCATCATTCAAGTTGAGTCGGTTGACTCCCTGGCCCTGCTTTTCCATGCTGCCAGACCTTGCAAATGACACCGTCCTCTAGTCAAGTTAACAAGAGTACACGTGTTTGATGATTTTCTAAGTTCCTCTCTGTTTTTTTTTATCCACTACAGACATTTTTAACCTCATAGCAAACCCTCTACATTTCTAATTATCCACGGTGAGTGTATTTCCACTCAACCCTTCACAGGAAGAAACCAGATATTGTTATTCAACACACATATGTAATTTATCTCTTTCACAAGCCTACATCAAATTGGTTGCATCTCCAACGCAGTGAAAAACTTGAAATTCATAGGAATTTTAAAGGGTGAAGAGTGTGAACGCAAGCCCTTGTAGATGAAAGGATGTGCTTTACAATTATCTTACTCAGTGCGAAGGAGGTTTTAATACAAACAAGGCTTGTTGAGCTTATTCTGAAACAGAAATAGATGATAAAAATAAGGTACTTATTACTTCCGTCGGATGAACGCAGGGCTGTTTTAAAAGCCAGTTTGCTTGTTATCATAAGCTATTAAATTTGTTTCATTTTACCCTTTTGGCACTCACTACTCTAACCCCATTCTAAAATGTGTTTCGCGTGCTTGCTTCCTCTCATGCAAAACTGCAGTAGCTTTTGGGTCGGGGAAGGAGGAAGGCTGGGAAGTCACAACCACCCTTATGCTGCCTCCTTCTCCTGGCCTTCACAGACATCATCCAAATCCATAAGTACAAGAACATTTCTGCCAGCTGGGTCTTCATCTCATCTCATCCCATCTCATCTCATCACCTCATATCTCCTCATCTTTCCTCATCTCATCTCATCCTCCCATTCAGCACCCTCACCTCCACCCTGAGATCCCAAACCTTCAGCAGCCCCACACAGAACCTGCTGTCTGATGCAGGTGTTGAGATGTGAGTAGAGGACCATGTAGATCACCTGCCCCACCAGAACACTGCTGAGCTCCTGGCATCAGTCAGGCCTCAGATAAGGACCCAGGGCAGCAGCTAGCGATGGTTTTGAGCACAGTCAGTAGCAAATGTTGACATTTGATCTGACATTTTTTAACCAAATGCTTTTGGATTGTGAATTTTTAGGAAGTCTGGATTTTTTCTGGCTTTGAAAGTTGGTCTTTCCTGCCAGACTTGTTGATTTAGTCTCTCTCTGGGTACTTTCAGTTGAAACTGGATTGCGTTCCTCACAGCAAATGGGTTTGCAGCTCATACCTCTGCAACCTGGAGCTGCTGAGTGCCCCAAATTAGACCTATAAATGGTCCAAGGAAACTGTGCATTTACCTTAAAAACCTGGCTGGGATTTCTGGGGGAGATCTCTCTTTAACTGACACCCACAAAGAGCTGACCATTGTCACGCAGGGGGGGACTTGGCACAGAAATGCTGCTGACCTACGTGCCCCGGGATGGCACAGGAACATACAATTTCCTCTGAACACAAAGAATTTATGCTTCCCACCATCCCTAAACGGGAAAAGGACAGCTCTGAGATCAGTGCATACTTCCTTTTCCTGGTACAGCCCTTCTGTAGCTATTTCTGGTGTTTGTCATCTCATGGGCAGGAGAAAAAGGCTGTCAGCCTTTGCCTGGAGCCTGCGCTGGACCTCAGCACACACACAAGTGAACACAGGTCTCCAAAAATCAGATGGCAAATAAATTCTCTCCTAAACTGGCCAGTTTTAATTAGGAGCTTTTTTTTCCCCCCCATTCCTTTGCTTCTGTAAGAGGGTTCTGCCTCACATTTCCATCCCTGCTGACCTCGCCGTGGGGGTATTCTAACCTTTCATTTCAAATAACACATCTGCCAGCTTTTGTAGGACGTGTAAGCCAAGTGCAATAGCTGTGCTTTCTTCTTCCTGAGCCTGCAGGAGCCAGAAGGGTCCCTGGCTTCCTTCACGTCACCACCTTAATTCTGAGGCATCTTTAAAATATCCACCCTGGTAAATATTCCCCGTCCGAGGAACCACAGCTGTCCCCAGCACACCATGGCCACGCTCCAGCACCAGCTGGGGAGGAGGAGGAGGGAGAAGAGCCCACAGGCTGCCTCCATCCAGGGTGTCCCTCAGCAGTACCACCCCACCACACCCCACAGCTTCTCCCTCCAGCTCAGACTGGGCATTACACCGTTTCCAAGGAAAAGAACCAAACCAAACCACAAAACAAGCTGCTTTTTTTGGTCTGGAGAAGAGCCTGGTTGTGTCCTGCCTGCAGTGCGCAGATACCATGGTGACAGACACCTTCCAACAGCACGAAAGCAAACAGGAACTCATGAATCTGTGTTTTAAGGCCAAATTATATATAGGAGCACCACACGCTTGACATCTGTCGCTGTTTCCCATTAGTTCCCTTCACTTGATTAATCCCCCGCAGCCAGTCTAGCCCCCAGTGAGCACTGGGAGGAGCTGCTCATGCTTTCTAGGGGAGACTGGAGAGACAGAACAAACTCCTGTGCAAAGCAGCCCTGGCCTGGTGCCTGCCCAGACTGTGCTGAGATGTGCCAGCCTCCCACAGACACGTCTTAGTTAAACCCAGGTGGTGGCCAGTCACAAGTGGTGTTCCCCAAGGCTCAGTACTGGGGCCAGTTCTCTTTAACATCTTTATCAATGACCTGGGCGGGGGGCTCCAGGGCACCTTCAGTCAGTTTGCAGATGACACCGAGTTAGGCAGCAGTGTGTTAAATTTTCTCATCCAGCTCTAAGATTGCCCCACTTCAGGGGATTTCTACTGTTGTGGGAGGAGCTCTGATCAAACCAAAGTGGGGCTTCTCGCATCCTCTTGTCCCAAGGGAAGAAGAGGCTGCAGCGCTCTCCGCGTGGGTGCTGGGATGGGATTTTGTTCAGCACTACAATTACAGGGATTGTTTGAATCCCGTTTAAGTGCTGTGTGACCAGCACCCTACATCCCAACCCAGTAAATAAAACCAGAAAAGGAAGAAAATGAGATTGCTTTGGCTTGAGAGTAGAGCAGGGGAAAAGCCTTGTGATAAAAACGCTTGAAAACGGTCCACAGATCAGAACAGAATCTCTGTGATCCCTGCAGAGGGAGAAATAGTTAGGAAGAGAGGGTGCACATCCCAGCCTCAGCTACAGCTCTGGCTCTAGACCCATGTGGTGTGGTCCTCAGCACCTTCACAAACTTTTAAAAGCTCAAGTAGCCAAATGCCCTTCAGTGCCTCTGACTCGCCGCATTTGGTATTAAACTTGCACTGCCTTTGGTATTTCTTTTTTTTTAGTTATTTTTTAGAGATTCACTACTGCTTATTCAGACATAAAAACTCATCTCTTGTCTAAAAATCACAAATAACACCCCGCAGTCCCTGCACACTCAGATTATCCCCATCACAAGCCCCAGTTTGGCTTTGGGAGTTAGAAAGGCAGGGATGCTGCATCACTCCACGCTTCCCAGCCAGCTCCCTGCAACCACGACTCCAGCCACAAACCAAACACACTCAGGCTCTGAAATGCACAAATTAATGCCATTTAACTGGGAAATGAGCAGGGTGGGGATCCCCCCTGCAGCTCAGCACCCCTGCCTGGGCAGCTGCAGCCTCCCTTGGCATTGCTGGAGGGCATCAGCTTAGGTGGCTGCCTGGGAAACCTTTGTGGGAATTGGTTTTTGTACATCACCACTTGGATTTGCAGGTTTAACTATTTAAATTTAGCAAATTAATCCTTTGCTTAATTTAGAGGGTGGATGAGGGGGGAGGGAAATCACACGAGGCAGCAGGAGTGATTACGCTCTCATTAAAGCTCCTCTGCTGGCAGAGGAGGTGACAGAGGTGGAGGAGAAGGGATAACGGCAGCATCTCAAAACTAATCCTCCCTTAGGTCATGTTCATCTTTTTTGGCTCTGGCAGGTCCCAGTTCTCCATACTGGGATTTGACTTTTACAGCAAGAAAAGCTGCTGGGATGCTTCATCCCTCACCAAGGGTTCCCAAGCTTGGGAGAGCACAGACCTCCTGCATCTCTTGCCCAGACCACTGGCATCACCGCACGGGGACCGCTGGTGCTGCTGGTTACCATGGCCATGTCAACACCGCTGCAAACGCTGCAGAAATGGCCATTGCTGGCGTCCTGACCCACCCGTGAAAATCACTTTGTCTCCCACCCTTTGGACAAACTGGAGAATAAGAAAAGATGGTCCTGCCCAAGCTGGTTTTCCTCTCAGTAATCAGCTCCAGGATGGAGAATGAATGAACCAAGTGGATGAAAAGGGGTGAGTTTTTTAAACAAACTTATTTGACTCTCTTTATACACATCTTGGATCGAACTCAGTGGCAAATTCACATCCTGACATCTGGGGAATACTCAAAAAGATAAGGGCGGAGGGCGGGGAGGAAGAAGAGAGGGCACAGCTCTGTTTGCAGAAGCACTCACCACATCTCTTCTCAGCGGATTATGAAGGAGAAAACAAGGAAAGAAAATAAAAAAGAAACTAAATCCTTAAATTAAAATGATTTCTTGACCATTTCACTACAGTAAAACAGTAAAGGGCTGAAATCTCTTGAGATCTGTCATTCAGGAGACCAAAGTGGTAAGCCAGGAGGACTAATTTTCTTCCCAAACACTGAAATGTGCTGATCCACACCCCAGTGGCTTTATCAAGCTGGGGATTACCACCCGTGTACATTTCAGCTGAAATGATGCTGAAATCGGTAGGATGCAAATACTGCCCCGTTGCTTGACCAAAGGTGCATTAAAAGCATTTACCAAAAAAAAAATACCCTTTGAGGAATCAATGGGGTGTAATTAAGTTATTTCCAGTCCGGTGTCAGCATTCCCCAAGGACTGCTCAGATAATGGTTAGCTCCAGGTGAAGAGTTTTGCTTATCCCTTCTCCTGCTGTGGATGTCCACCTCCTCCCACCCCCATCCTGGCCATGCCCATCACCTCCAGCACGACACAACCCAATGGTCCCGCTGTCCTCAGGGGTGACACGTGGCCTATTGAGGACCAGGACTGGGAAGCAGAGATGGGTTGATGCAGAAACCTGATCATCATCCCTTCTCCTCCTCTCAGCCAAGACAGAAATACAGCTGCTATCCCATATTTTTCCAAGCAGGACACATTGCTGGAGTTGATGGACACTGTGAAGTTGTGAATTCCTCTTTTCATTCTGTTATCCATCCTGCTGGAGCTGCTTTCCCCATGTCAGTTCCCCAAGAGGCACTGGGAGGGCCAGTAAAACATTTAGGGTAAACAAAAAGCAAGGTCAATAGGGATGCTCCTTATCTGTCAAAAGGCCTCTGGAATTCAGTGTAATCATCAAGGCTGTGGAAAAAAAAATAGTGCCCTTTTATAAACTGGCCTTGCAGGCACTGGGTAAGGAATGCAAGTAGGGAAATAGCTGAAATACTTCAAATGCACAAGTCTGCAACAGCACTGCCACATCTTAACAGTGCTGTGGGTGACTCAAAACGCATTAACTCACAAATTTCAACCAGTACAGAGAAGGTTACCCAGTGTTGCTACCCAACCCCCCTCCTGCCCGCCATCCTTTGGGCGCAACCCTGCTGAGGGCACCGGACGAGGGCAGGGGGAGGAAGCAACCCCTTAATTTCAGCGAGAGCAGTTTCTACCTCAGGGGCATCTGGCTGTCAGAGCTGGGGTTAGGAGGTAACTGTTAACACAAGCAGGGAGGACAGAGCTTGGCTCCATCGCTCTCACAGCAGATTTTGCCCCAGCTGGCTGAGCTGGAGCTGGAGCTGGTAATGTTTAAAGCAAGAACCAATGCTCAGGAAATTCCTCCCAACATCCCAGGCTATCCAGCCCACTGCCTGAGTTAGGGCTGAGGATTTATTTTGAATTTTTTTTCCCCTAGGACAGTAAATATCTTACAATGAACCATTTCTTGCCCAGACCTACTAAACAAGAGCCACCGAAAATGGTTTGGAAAAATAACATTAAGTTATTCCTTATGCACTTGTGATTTTCCCAAGCATAATGTTTACCAAGAAGTTTTACTATCCCTTCATCCCGTTTAGTTCAGTTCAGGCTGGACTCAGGCTACACCTAAACAGGTCCAGCCTAAAGCAGCCAGAGCCTGGGACACAGAAGAAACCTGTGGCCTGGGAGAGGAGAAGGTGCAATTAGAGCTGAACGGGAAGTTGCTGCAGGTGCCCTTCAAAGGATGGCATTAAATTCCATCAATCTGCTCAACTACCAATTAATTTTGAGCCCACAACTGTTGCTGATTCCCAGTTTCCAGTCAAGGGCAATTATCTTTTGTTATTTCTGGGTCTCTGCATCTTTAGGAGCCCTATACATTTAGATGCAGGGCAGGTTCACAGCAGTAGGTGCAGCTGCTTTGTGTTCCTCTAGTGATTTATGATATGCTTAATAACAGCCTTTCCCTGCAATGCAATAGTAACAGCTCAATAAACAGACTAAGAATGAACTGTTCTTAGTATGTTGGGTTTTTTAAACTTCTAAAATTGAGGGACGAGACCAAACTCCCTGCTCCTCCACAGCACGGGCTGGTCCGTGGGATGCTCGTAGCTCTGGGAAGTGGGGTTTCTGTGTCTCCTCCTCTGTGTTCTTCCCTTCTGCTTTGGCTGATGAGATCTGGATTTACAAGAGTAGCACTGAGACCACTGACCCATTTCTGGTGGCTCTGGGGCAGAGCCAGCAGCCTCCCTGAGCATCTCCCTGTAGTTACCCCCGAGAGCTGGCTCAGGGTGCTGCACCCGTGGGGCAGCCCCACAGCAGCAGGGAGCCCAAAGACGCAGCAAAGGGTGGCAGAACCCACAGCTGCACGCTCACAGCTTCCTTTCAAAGCACCAAAGAAGAACTGCTTTCCAAAATAGCTGTGCATCCATAAAGAGCAGGCTGGTAGAGGGCAAATTTCAGCTGAAAAGCTTTCCCCTCATTCAGCCCTTGAGTTGCAGAGAACTAAACAGGTTGCAAATAGGGGAAGGCCAGGCCGGCCTTAGCTGTTATCACACCTTAGAGCTCTGCACTCATCCAAAAGCCAATCGTTGGCTTTTTACTCACTTGGTTGTACCAAAACACACCGTAGATTTCTAGTGTGCCACATTAGGAGTCTGGTCACCTGGCACCAGGAAGTATTTTGGGGCCTGTCTGTATTCAAAGTAAGAAGTGACTTGGAAAAAAACCCAACCCAACCCTCCCCCCCCCCCCCCCCCGACACACAAAACCAGGGAAAATAAAATATGTAACTACAGGAAATGTAGCTGTGAGGAAACAAGCCCTCTTCCCTGATGATGAATTGTACTTTGCTTGCAACAGATGCAGCTCTTTATATTTGTTTTCTGCATAAATCTACATATTAGCCTGAAAGCGACTGTACGTGCTTTGTCTTGCTTTGGTTCCATCACTCACTGCTCTTTTCAGCTGATTGCTTTTCAGCGTGGGGCTGGGCCTCTGAGAGCAGCTTTGCTCCAGCACACAGCTCCATTTCATGGCTTTTCCAGCCCCAAAAATGCAATGAGGGGCCAGATGTATATTGACCACATAGTGACTTTGCTGTGTGCACAGTGGAGCTCGTTATCTTCTCTTGGCCAGCAGTTCCTGCTGATGGGGATGGCATCTCCCCAGTCCTGAGTGATGGGCAGAGCACCCAGGGAAACAGGGAGGGACAAGCTGTGGTGGCTGCATCCCAGCGCTGGAGACAGGAGCTGCTGTAAGAGCCATGGGTCTTGTTCAGCAATTCATAAAATCATAGCATGGTTTCGCTTGGAAGAGACCTTTAAGACTCCAACCATTCCCCCAGCACTGCCAGGGCACCACTGACCCCTGGCCCTCAGCACCACAGCTCCACGGGGGGCTTGGA
>JANIJG010014394.1:11857-30066 GCA_024611175.1 Megaceryle torquata
AATTATAATTATTATATATATATATTTAGTATTGTATTATTTCCCCTACTAAACCTAATGGCAGTTTTGCCCCCTATAAACACAGACAGGAATAGGTGCAATATTTATTTTAGTGGGCTCAGAGATGTTTTTTACATGCTAAATAATTTGGAAAGTGAAAATCAGAATATTTTTCAATAAGCTCATGCTTTCTTGAAGCCAACAGATGCCTTCTTTGGAATATTATTTCACCATCATTTTGTGCTGATTAATGTTGTGGAGCATGTTGGGTGCTCAGCTTTCTGCTTCAGGAAGCAGCTGTCATTTTGAGATTTGCATTGGAAATATATTTGGGGGGTTCCACCTTTAAGTAGCCCATAAATTGCCAGATATTTTGAGAGTAATTCAACAAAAAGAATAGAAGCCATGATGGGAATGGAGGAGGAATATTAAAAAATTGTCTGCTTTAAATAGAAGGAATGGCAAAAGGAAATGAACAAAAATCAGTGCTAATCCTGTGTTTCCTTTATAAAATATGTGTTGTAACTGCAGAAATTTTCCCATTCTGTACAAACTTCTTTCCATTACCTTGGCTGCCATTACAGATTCTCACTTGAATTTTATATGCTGTTAATACCCATTTCCTCAAGCTCTTCTCAGGGTCGTCATTTTGCTTGAAAAAGGAAGTTTTATTGAAATATTGCACTAATTCTTTAGCTGAGTGTTGGTGAACACTTTCTCCCGCGGCGGTGCTCGTTCACCTCTCTCGGCACTCAGCCACCACGCTGAGCCCTGGGACTCTAACACAGCACTGGCAAAACACCCTCCCCAGCCCTGCTGAAGGCTGACCCAATTTAGACCGTGAAAAAGCCATCAGAGGTATTTGGGCAGTTGGCTGACCATCCCTCAAGCTCCACGCGTGCTTGTGAGGAGCTCTGGCCTTTCTGGCTGGCATCCTCATCAGTGTTACTGTAGGATTTGGGAGCACTACAACAAAGCTGTGTTTTATAAGTCAAAAACTCCCCCTCTGTTTGCTAAAAGCTGATGTAGAAAGCAGCTGACCTGCACATGGCCAGGGCTTCTCTGCTTCCCTGCCCCCGTCCAGCCCTACATTTGTACGCACAGATTTTGCAATGCTGTCTCTGGCCACCAAGGTTCACTGCGTGGGGGTGCCCCAAAACCCCCAGTTACCATCTCTTTATGTTCTAGCCCAGCACATGTAATGCAGGGATTTCTTAGCTGCAAACGACGACGTACACCACAGCTGGCTTGGACTTCTGGCTAGATAAAAGCAAAAAGCCACTGTGGAAAGTGCTGCAAGGTAATTCTACACAGTGTGCATCTAGGAGAGATATAGTCAGTAACCAAACTGAAAGGAAAAGCAGCAAAGAGGTCTGCAGTGGTCAGGGGTTGTGCAGAGCTCTGGCTCTGAATGGAAGCCAGATACCTTTCCCCAGCAGCATCCTTACTGAGACCATCCTCACTGTCATTGCTTTTCACTGTGAAATCTGGCAGCTTCATTTCAGTCCTGGTTGACTTAGATACAGAGGCAGGAGGTAATAAAAATGCATACGCATGTTGGTCGTGAGCTAGGTTGACTGAAGACTCTGGGATACTCTCATCAACATTAGGTAGGCTGTAGTATATGAGCACACTGTTTGTATATAACTCGAAAAAGATGGTTGAAACTTCAGATTTTTCTGCTTGTGAATGTGAAACAGGAGTCTGCACCACCACAGGTCTTCAGCTCATCCTGGGACCCACAGAAGGTCAAGATAATTTATGGTCTCTTCTTGGAGAACATCATGAGTTGCATCTCTCCAGGAGAATTTTCAGAGGCACTGTGGCACAGCTTAGGAACCGTTCTCTTATACCACAGTGATGAGCATCTATAACCATTATGCTTCTCCGAGCATCTCTCTCTAAGTTGGCGAGGACAGTTGTGAGCTTGTTTCAGTTGTTGTGAGCCAGCTGGACTCTGACCAGATCCTAGCAGCCCTTGAGCACCATCTCAGGGTGGTGCTGAGCTCCAGGTAGCAACCCTTTTAGAAAGGCACAACACATTAAATGAAGCTCTGAGCAGGTTATTGCCTTGTGTCAGGTGGGACTGAAGTAAACGCTCTACAGCTTTCAGCTGATTTCACAGGCAGGCAATGGTGCTGGCAGGGATCCCAGTTGCCCTCTGCCTTTCCTTGCAGTGACCAGTCCAGGTGAAAACCAGACACTCCCCAAACAGTGGGTAGCTTTGAAAGGCACACTGAAACAGTCTTCTCATGCATGCAATGTCATTTGTGCCTTTGCTCTTCTCTGAGCTAATTCTCATTTGGAACTCATCATTAGCTGGTGACAGGATTTTCTAATCAAAATTTATCAATATAATTAACATGTGCATACCAGCTTAGGGTATTTCTTTATTATTTTTTATATTTTTGTTCATTTTCACCCAAGATGAAAAGGACATGTGCGTACCTAAGAGGGACTGAACTTCTAGCTATGTATCTGCCCTATCACAGAGCCACCCAACTCAGCTGTAGCCCATGAGCCCATAGGCTTCTCTGTGTTTTCATGGGTACAAAGGAAGACGAAATTTGGTTTGCTAACTTCCATGAGCTCTCGTGCTCAGTGCTGATGGTCCTTCCTCCGGTAATACTTGGTTTAAGGCCAGATTATTAATTTATTCCTTCTACCAGCAAGAAGCTCCTCACAGGTCCTACTCACATAAGGGGAAAAAATTCTCCTCTGGTGAGTAAATGTTTTCCAGCATCGGGAAGATTTTGCAATCTGGATGCAGCTGAAGGATAAAGGGTCCATGGGTGACCCAACTGTATGACCTCGGCTTGATTTCTCTCAAGTCAGTAGGTAAAGCATGGGTGGAGTGAAAATTGGCCTTCTTGTCTTTATTTTTGTCATGCAGGTTTTTTTTAATGGAATCCAGCACACTTGGCACATTTGTTTATGGTCATATGTTCCTTCAAAAAAAATAGATGGAGCAACAGATGCATGAATGTTTAGCAGTACAGATACCCTCAAAGGAATATTCTAGTACTGCTCATTTAACATTGAGTTATCAAGCAAAATACAATGAAGAATCAATGTTAAAAAAACCCTAAAAATCAATGTAAATTACCATTAATCACCTCTGACACAGACAATGTTCCCAAGGGACCCAAGTGCCACTTACGTCAGAGCTGGGAGCATCTTACACGGATTTTGGGAGCAAGTAAATCTCAGTTCCTGTCATTATGACCTAAGAATGATTTTGATGCTGTCATTCTTTCTTGTTGTGTTGCTCCCATCTTGCTACAACCTATTAATTAATCCATCCATGTGTCAGATGTGGAATACAGGTCAATAGGGGTTTCTGTTTCTGAGGGGGTGAAAAAAAGTCTGACCTTTGCCTTTGTGAAGTCTTAGGTAAAAAATACTTTAATCTTAGCTGAAAAACTTTACAGGTTTTGAAAAATAAAAGCTATTTGGCTTTTTTTTTTTTTTTTGGCTTTTGATTACAGTGTTCATTGCGTAGCAAATATTTTTGCTATAAATTCTTGATTAGTAGTCATGTACAAAAATAGCCTTCTCTCTCTCTCCCCATATATATACATGTTGTGTGTGGGTCACCCAAAGATATTTTTATGCATTATGCATTAGAAAACTTCCTCCAGACTGTCCCAGTCAGATGCCTGTTCCTCTCCTTTGAGTCATTTTCTCTTCTGTTTGTCACTGCTCGATAAAACAGCAGCCAAGCTTTTCTCATCTCTTCTGCAAGGCAAGATGCCTCTTGTCCCAGAGACTTTGCCAAGGTCACTGTAGACTGAGATCAGCTCTCCTGGAGGGAAGAACGTGCTCCCAGAGGTGTGATAAATTCACAAAACTGTCCTGCAGTGAGTGCCCAGGTCAGGACAGACTCCACAAACATTCCTCCTCTCAGTGAGATGTAAACACTGTCATCTGCATCTTCTCAAGTGTCTCTTTTTTTTTTTTTTTTTCTCTCTTCCCAAAGCTGTGCCTCAAATTAGTGGGATTAAGAGGGCAGTGAGTCTGGTGGTTAAGGCCAAGGGAAAACTTTAAAGGGGAGTTTTCAGCCGTGTATACACAAGCCAGGCAGGGGCAGAGCTATTCCTGCCCCAAATGAGTGGGTGCAAACAGAGGCCATGACAGAGGGCATTCATATGACCTAATTTAAGGTCCCTAATTTAGTAAGTTGATCTTCCTGCACACCTCTATTGCTTTCCAGTGGAAAGCAATGAGCCTCTTCAGAGGGCAATTCAGAGCAAGACCCAGGCTTAGGAGAACTAAAGTGACCCCTGTGGGAGCTGCTTTCTCTGTCTCCAGCTGCAGAGGAGCTCTCAAGAGCAGTCTTTTATCTCCAGCACCTCTGCCATGTGCATGAAGCAGTTCATCCTTCCTGCCCCTGCTGTCTTTTCTCTGCTTCCTACTTATTTGATTTAATGATGTTCCTTCCACTGTTCTCTGTGGCCACCAGCTTTGAACCATGTTCTTCAACTGGGGAGGTGGCTCCCCGCCCCTCAGAAGCATGTATCTCACATCCAGGTAAGGTTTCTTTCTCTCTGTCCAGAGAAGCAGTGGCAACTGTTAAGTTCTCATGAGCACGTTGGCTTATGCAGCTTGAAATCTCTCTCTTCACTCTAGCAAAGGAAAATACTCATTTCAGAAGCAAAGCAACTGAGTTACTCTCAGCTGAGGTTGAGAAGAGCATGACCTGATGGTCATGACCTGATGGTCATCTGGAGGCTCTGCGAGGAACACGTACTGCATGTGCACGTGTGTGAGGGGCTGGGTCAGTGCACACTTTGCATAAAAATAAGAGCAATTTGCTGATTCTGGCTTTCATCACAGAGGGGTCTAATGATCCCTGTTCTCTGCCCACAGAAGCCATCACAGCTGAATCGACAAACACCAACCTGCTCACCAACGGCATCAGCTCCCTCTGCTCCATCTGTGGGGACCGGGCGACCGGCAAACACTACGGGGCATCCAGCTGTGATGGCTGCAAAGGCTTCTTCAGGAGGAGTGTCCGCAAGAACCATGTCTATTCCTGCAGGTGCCTGCCTTTTCCACAATAAATAAATACAATTTATTGATGCTGTAAATAACTTGGGGTGGAGATCAGGTTGTACAATGGGACCCCTCTCCCAAATGCCCCGTTACCTTGCCATGATTGCTAACATTAATACTGCAGTTTAGTTTGTGGCTGGAGGACTAGGAGCCAAGGAGTAAACTAAGTCCTATCTCATCTTGGACTCTGACACCTTTTGTGACACTGAGAACTCATTTAGCAAGTTCACCTTCAGTGCTTTCCTCACAGGGTAAATCTAAGGGAAACTTAGAGACCTGAGGTTTGACTGGTGTGTGTAATGTGTAAGTAGAGATTCTGGGTGGGAGTGACACCATGACCTCACCACAGCCCAGCAAGGGAAAGCCAAAGTGGCAAAGGACCAAAGTTCCAGAGATTTTATCTCAAATGTCTTATTTCCTGATTTTCCCGGTAAAAAGCAACGAGCTTCCAAGGGCCTGTCATCTCCAAAGCCTCCACCTCCCCCACAGACTCCCCATTTTTATTTTGAAATACCTTGAGCTATGTACACTGACATATCACTGATGATTTTACAATCATTCTGAGAAGGGAGCATGGACCAAGGATGATTCACGTCTACTTTGGCACACAGGTATACATTTGAGAGAACTCTTTTACCAGGAGGAGGCTATAAATTATAAAGCAGGTATCTTGGTTGACCTTAGCAAAATGATGTTTATTTTAACACAAGAAGAAGAGAAAAAAAAGCCCTCTGAATGCACTCAAGCCCTTCGTCTCTGATTAAATCCTAGAAGTTTTCTTTCTGTTCCAGAGCTCTTCCTCCTTCGTGGGTGTTTCAGATTTTTGCAATGCAAGTCACTTTGTTTGTTCAAACTGGTCCTGGGGTTCTTATCACTCCAGGACACAGCAGCCATGAGAGAGACCTGGGATCACTTCAGTGCCCATCCCAGGAACCATGGGATCCATGTAGGAGGAGGCAACAGCTACTACTGATTTATTTGAAATTTCAGCTATCAGTCTTCTGGGAGTGGAGTTGTTAACCCTTCCTAGGAATCTATGAATCTCTATGATATTTGGCAGCTCAAGGAAGATCCACAGCATTGAAGCCAAGCAAATGGCAAATGCTCATTTGTCTTCAAATCTTTATTTGGTGAGCTGCACTGTAGTCATCCCAGCTTGGAGCTCTGCCGTTTATCACAGACCTGAATTCCTTGGAAAGTCTTTGGGCCTTTGTACCTTTGGCTTTTTACCAGTCTGGGGAAGTGCCTCAGCTTTTACATCCTGATGATGGCTGTGGAGCAGCCCACGTTGTCTCCTCTCTCCGTGGCAGATTCCTCTGCCATTGCTTTACCCACCGTGGCAAGAGTGGTCAAGTCTTTATGGGCCATCTCTCAAATAATACATAGGTCCCTAAATCCCCCAATGAAATGAGCAGGAATTAGGAGGCAACATGACTCAAAACTAGGCTGGAGACACAAAAGAGCTTGTGGTGCATAATGTAATTATTTTACAGAAAGACAGGCAGTGCTAAGAAGAGGGATCATACGAACCCTGTTGCCAAATACACAACAACTATCTGAAAGTGGGAGATAGAGTCCCTACACCAGCACAACTTGAGTCACAGTCACACTTTCACAGCCAAAACCATCACAGTCCTCACTGTAGTGGGTGGTCTGAAATTGCTGTGCTCCCAGCTGGCTGAAAAGGCAGTGGAGAAGATGAGGAACTGGGCCAATCCAAAGTTGATTCAATACATTTCTTGCAAATCTTAGGCTCTTCTCTGGGTTCAGACAATGTGTAGCTCAGTGAGGTCTGGAACTATAGTTGGGGCTGCTCAGGGTGAGAGGGGTGCCTGGCTGGATGCTTCATGATTTTTTCCCATCTCTGCCCAGGTTCAGCCGACAGTGTGTGATAGACAAAGACAAGAGGAACCAGTGCAGGTACTGCAGGCTGAAGAAGTGCTTCAGAGCTGGCATGAAGAAAGAAGGTAAGTGCAAAGAGGCATTTCAGAACTGCCTGCTGTTGGCTCTGGCCCTACTCCCACTGCAGAGCATAGTGGAGAGCAACAGCAGCCCTGGCCCAGACAGATGATGCTCATGTGTTTCAGTGAGAGCTTTCTTGTTGTTGCAGCAGAAAGCCCCATGTCCCATCTCATTAGATGGGAATTTCAAAGAGAGCCTTGTGACAGCATTTACCCCTCCTGGGAGGCTGGTCTTTGGGGGATATTTTTATACTGGGAAAGGAGTGGGCTTCCTCAGGATTCATTTGCTCCATAAGTGCTTTGCAACAGCATCTCCCTTGCTACCTACCTGCAAGCACAACTCCTAATCCCAGGTGTGACAATGTCAGCAAGGACCTGCCAGCCTCAGGCTCATAAATGCCAACAGTCGACTACTGCAGAGTAGCAGTCGGCAGTTGACTTGGTGGATGCTCTTGTAGCTTGGTGCAACCCTTAGGGCAAGGTACAGTCTGAACACAATGACTTATGGTGCGAGAGCTGCTGCTTCAATGGCACAGGGTGCACAGGGAGTGCTCCCAGAGGCGGATGGATCCTGTGTCCCTCCAGCTGGAACCTGAGTCAGTCAAACCCCTTGGTAGTGCTGTGCTTGTAGTAGGTACAGCATGACTGTAGAGTCACTATTAGCACTGGTGCTGAGGGGCCAATCCAATATTGGGTGATGCCTTTTGCTGCACTTGATGTTGGCTGTCTTAAGAGGGAAGTGGAGTGTTGTAGAGCATTTGGGTATCAGTGACCATCAGGAAATTCCCTTCCAACGCAATAAAGGAAACACTAAGTGTTGCAGTGACTATGCTAAGCAAGACAAGAACCACTTCTGTTAACTTATTCCTTAATTCCCCCCAGCTGGCTTCTCTGGGAAAATTTAGGACATGTCATAGCATTTCTGATCTCTGCTCCTTTAGCGTTTGCATAGTTGGAGAGCACAGACAATACTGGTTTACTTACGCCAAGCTTTCTCGGCAGAGACTGTCCTTGTACACTGAGTGCTTAGCAAAGTGGAGGCCAAACACACTACAGATGGTACATCCCCCTGATGTGCAGGTAGTGGGGTGGTGGTTTCAGCACTTTCCACCCCTCCATTTGTGTTGTTTTTCCAACCCACCGACAGATAAAGGGTGAGGAAGATAGAATGGACCTTGTGTACTTCTTTCCACACCATTGAGTTAAACACCCCTGACCCAAGGGGTGAAATCATGGTCCCACTGAAACCAAGGGGAAATTTGTCAGTATTTCTGGTAATTAATAAGATTCCTCTGGTGATGAAAAAATCTTTCCAATCTTCTGACCATATGTTTTCCTGGAGAACAAGGGTGTCTTGAATTTTGACATAAGTCATGGGTGTAGCAAAAGTGCCTGCTGGTTGAATTTAGGAGAAATGGAGCAAATACTGCAGATGGAAAAAAAAAGTAAGCCTTGAAATAATAAAGACCAAACCGAAGCTGATCTGATCTGTTCTAGATGGGGATGAAGCCACTTGCCGATGCAGCGAGCTCCAAAGCTTGGCAAGGCTGATATCTGGTTATCAGCTCCATTCTTTGAGCTGAAGCAGGGGTTTTATTGGTTTTATGGTAAAAGTTATAAAACCTTGGCTCACGCCTTCATTATTGATTGCAGCTTGATGGAAGATGACTCATTTCAAGTTCCACATAGTCACATTCATTGAAACTTTTTTTTATGAGTGCACGGTCAGGTTGTGTGCTCACAAACTGCTCATGTGTTCGGTAAGAAAGATTTTAAAGCACCTTGAGCAATTGCTTTGAGGAAATGAGTTTAGCTGACCAGAGCTATAGCCAAAACATGTGTGCAGGACTGTGAAAGAGATTTTTCTTGCACAATTGTGTGCACAAAAAGAACACAGTTATTTGCTTTAGGGTGGTTCTAGATTAATATTAAACAGTATTGCGAAGCGTCGGGGAAAAAGAGAAACCATGTCTTGGGACAGAGCAGTGTGAGGATGATATAAATGTTAGTGCATAATGTTTCGGTGGCATGCACCGATTCATGCTGGGAGACCACAGCTGTGTCATCCACCCTCAATGTGTCCTGTTGTCCCAGCACTGGCACGCAAGCCTTTGAGACTCTTTTTCTCTGGCACACCACTTTTCAGCCAGCCCATCTAACAGCAATCAGACTTTCCAGGGTGTGGTAATAGCATTGTTTATTCACAGTAGAGGGGAAGAAGCTGGAAACGATCCTTTTCCCAGCCTGTGACAATACACCTGGGGTGGGGTTGGCAGGGTTGTGTCACCCTTGCACGCTCCCCACTGCTGGCGCCTCACTGACCCACTGCTCGATGGATGAGTGTGCAAATGGGAAAACTTGCTGTTCCCCACCAAAACCAACTGATAAACTGGAATTTTGGATCCAGAGTGATAGCTTTTTCCCAATTGTCCTGTGTTGTAATGTTACACACTTGGATCTTCCTTTTTCTTTTTTTTTTTATTCCATTTTGGAAACAATTCTTGTGGGTAAGAAATTGTTAGAGCTGTGTTATCTAGCCCTCTGGAAGGCAAATTTCTGCCTAAAGAAGAAGCCATATGATGCAAATACCCGAGGAAGCTTTAAGCTGGCTGTCTCTAGGGGCAGCAGCATCAGTGCAGGGCTGAGGGTCTCAGCACAGGCTGGTCCTGGGAGCACAGTGCAGTCAGGCTGTAGGTTTACTAAGGGTTTGGGGTATCTGGGCAGAGGCTGTCGAGAAAAGCATCACTAAGGTCCTTTCAATTGTTTGTACCCTCTGAATTCAATCCTGGTTTTGGAAAGGACCAGGACTGTCCCACATGAGCCCTAATCCTCAGGGTTTGTGCATTGCGATGTGATCCAGGCTCCATCGGTGCCAGTGAGAGCAAGAACAGGCCAAAACTTGAGTCTCGTGGAAAATCCAGTCCCCAGATTTCCTAGAAATTAGCTCATTCAGAAAGACTCCTATCCCAATTATAGTTTTGGTATCAATAATTCAGTTCAATAGCTACAAATAAACAAAAAATAAAGTAGAGATGAAAAGGCTTGACAGAAGGCAAACCCCTGTGGTCCTGAAACACCACTATGATCAGGATTTAGGATTTTTACACCTTTACTCTTGTTTCATGGTTAAGGATAGGACTTTGCTGCAGGGTGGTCTGGGTGTTTTGGGGATTTTCTGGCTGTTCTCTCCCATTTTCTGTCTCTGCACAGGAGAATTTAGATTTCTATCGTTTTGCACAATGCTACCAGACAGGTTTTTTGGCCACTACAGCATCAGTGAACGAGGAGTGCACCAGATACTTAAACACCCAAAGAAAACAGGAGGATAGTCTTTTTAGCATCTTACTGAGATCATTTTTAACCTTGAATGAATTACCAGGGTGTGATTTTTTGAAGTGAGCCAGGTCATCTACTCGCACAGAGTTGAGAGTCTGAAACTCTGGAAGCCTTTTGAAATGCTAGCACAGCACTGTCAGGATTCAGTTTGCTGGTGAAAACAAGAAGGGTTAATATTTAACCTCTCATCTCCTTAAAAGTAGTCTATGAATGTACATGAACTCCATCAGTTTTACGCAGAAGTAAAAAGAATTATTATATCACTTACTGCCACGACACAGTGGGAGGACTTGAGGCTATTTTTTTCTTTATTTTTGTTAAATTGGACCATTTTATAGGACACTTTTATTAGTGTTTCACAGGATCTCTATCTTGTTTCATATCTTTTGTTTGCCCATGTCTTCTCCCAGCTTTCAGAAGGCTCGGGCTGCTGTTTATTGCAAAGATGGTTGGAAAAGATAAAGGATCTCCCCTACTGTGTGATAGTCATGAATCAGACCAAAAGCCTGTGAAAGGTTTAAATGTGCAGGTACTACTGGGATTTATTTGTAAATAAAATACACCACACCTACAAAATCAGAGCTAGCTCAGGGAAAACAAATTAAAATATTTGTGCATGTAAATTAATCAGGCAGCAGAAGGAGTAAATCTTTTGGTGGGGACAGAAACACTGTGAGTACTGGTGAAGACCAGCACTGCACTGGGACACTTGCAGCTCCCTCCTCCCGCTCTCTCTTTATGCCATTTATTAAAACATTTCCAACTCCAGTGGCTTTAAATGAGGATGGTTTTAGTGGAGTAATAATGGAAACAGCAACACCCCTGTAGGCAGGGCTTTCACCTCTGCAGTTACCATGGAAAGTTACTGGTTTGCTGCCGTCCCCTTCCAGTCAATGCCTGTGCCTGTATTTATTTGACTCCACAGAGGTTCCTCATCACAGGCTCTGTACCTATGTAGCAAGGCAGCAAGGACAAAATGTTTGGGAAACCCGGGTTTGTTGCAATCCCACAAACACGCCACTGTTTGCTCAAGAGCCACTGCACGTGCTCCGCAGCCAGCCCGGCCGTCGGCATCCTTGATGCGCTGCTGGCAGAAGGGCTCTGAATAACAAAACCCCTCCGATGGCTCCGCTACATCAGATGGAGAATATATTTGTTTTTCCACATGCTGTGGCTGTGGACAATTCCATAAAGGGAGGTGTGGGCACTGTCTCTCCATCTCTCCCCTTTCCTGGGGTGGGGAGCCAGGGTCAGGGCCACTCTGTCCTTGTCTGGCAGCATCATGGGGGCTTGTTGACTGACGTCCCCTCGTGCAGGGCTGCAGTGGCCCTTTCCTGTGTTTATTGGCTTTGGGAACTGGAGTGATCTGCAGAGGGCAGGATTAGAGAAAAAAGAAATGGGTGAGCAAAGATTTTGCCAGATATATACTGGAAACAGAAGTCCCTGGGAGACAGTGGGAGCCAGCACTGGGATTTTAGTCCTTCTTGTAAGTTTGCAGAGTTTTATTGACTGCAAAGCCAAGATCACGTCTGAGCCCAGGCACCCTCAATACCAGCACACCAAGAGTGACCTATCCCTTCTCTTTTACAAGCACAATAAATATAGCAATATAATTACCACACAGTAATAGATCAATTTTGTGGCAGGTAAAACATTAACTCCCTTTTGTACCTCATTCCATCACATCTTGGGTACTTTCAGCGATAACACCCAAATCACCTTGAGAAAGTCAGTCTGTACCATCCACTTACACTTGAAAATTGAGCTTATCAGAGCATGAGAGAAGCACTGAAATATGTGCCATAAAAAGACCCGGGAGAAAAACAGGCTGAGGCTTCTTAAAGGAGTCTGTCATCGGGGACTAGGACCAGGAACACGTCTCCCCGTGTTTGTAGGACTTGTGTAAAATAAGATATGTAACCCATCTGGAAAGGGAAAAATTGTACCTTTTCTTGTAAGTGGGCAAAATGAGCCCCCTCTCCCCCAGAGAGCTAGTAGGGGAAGCATCTGATATGAAACCAGACATAGAAGGTTGGGTGGGGACATTCCAAGGACATCAGCAATGATTTGGATTGAGGCAAGCTTGCTTGTACTCAGTGCTGGATGCTGCTTCTTGCCTTTCTGGTGTACCAACAAAAAGCTGTGAATCTATTCTGTAGATTGATCATAGATTATGGTTCCTATAACCACCTTCACCTTCAGCCTGGTTGAGATTTTTCTCTGAACAGACTTTTTCACACACATACACACCTTCCCCCATGCATAGGGTAGTGGTTGCTGCTCTCTAAGTGAGGTAGGTTAGCAGAACCTCCTAAGGTAGTTGTTTTTTTAACTCAACTGATGTCAAACTGCCTCTGCATAGCATCCATAGCCTGAAAAGGCTCCAGCAGCATGTCTGTGTGTTGTACCTTTTACCAATTGATGTACCTATCCAGCTTCTTGCAGCCATTCTGGCAAGGTTGGCTTTGAGGTGCAAAATAGCTTTGGTTGGTGGATCCAGCAGACAACACCTCCCCCCCCCAGCACATCCAGCAAATGGGTCCTGACTGATAACAAGGCTGAGCCCCATATTCTGGAAAACAAACACTACTCTCCTTCAGATAAAGGGAGATATTGATTTTTGTCACTGTTGCTTGTTTTCTGCCCTTTCACTTTGTTGGCCTCTCATCAGAGGCCAGTTAAGAAAACAAATCAGTTGTTGGACACAAGCTGACAAAAAGACCCACCTCTCCACCCCCCACTGCGTGCAGAATGGTGCCCAGCTTGTATCCTTCATCTGAATTCAGAGACCCATGCCCCATGCAGAGAGTGATGCTTGCTCTAAAGTAAGGCCCAGCAGCCAGGTGAAGTCCCAAAGGAGTGATGACCAGAGGATTTTGCTGACTCAGAAAAAAAAAAAAACCAATTAAAAATCAAATCTCTTTGTTGGAAACATCTCCAGTAGCCACTTTGGAGACAAATCTGCACAGCTTCACATCCAAGGGGTTAAAGCCCAGAGTTGTGCTGTGACAGTTATGGCTGAGTCATTCCCCCTAAATAAACCCTAATGGAGCCTGGAATTGCTGTATGAAGGAGGAGGGATGTGTTGCATTATCACCACATGCTAAATCTTCCCGCTCCCTCTGCTTTAAGGACTTGACAACTGCCTTCCTGAGCTCTTGGTAGCCAAGACGTATGAGCTGTCAGGAAAATGCTGAGTCGACCTTCAGGCTTCTTCCTCCATCCCCATGTGGGCTTGTTTGCTGCTGCTTGGAGGCATTAGGGCTTGGGGAGGGAAAAATTAACATGGAAAACAATGCTGGACTAAATTCTGCTTTTTTTTTCTCTGTGTATCTTTGCTTAATGGCTGCAGTGGAGGAGAGTCAGTTCTTGGAGCCTCTGTTGCAAAAAGAAGCTGCTGAAGTGCAATAAATCCCTTATGGTCAACATGCCGGGTTGATGGAGTGTTGGGCTAGATGTGGCTAGTGCTTCAGGGAAGAGGATGGTTTAAAGAGGGGAATGGACCTCAAAGAAAAAAAAAAAATCAACCTCTTTTTTCTAATTTGCCATGGCATGGCCATACCTTTCTGTTTGCAAAAAGCCCAGGGCTCATCTTCCCTCTGCTGTGGTCACTGCAGTGTGTCCAAGGTGCATTGTGTAGCTGTTATTAATTGTTCAGGACACTCTGAGCTGATTTGCAGCAGTGATTTGCACAAGTTGCCAGCAAAGCTGGACCCAAACCCTGGCTTGGTTTGTTCCCCTGGCTGTGTGTTGGCAGTGCCATCGGGGCTACAGGCTCACTGAAATCAGCAGTGGGATGAACAAGGCTGAGGGAATGGTTTTAAGGGGGGATTGGTAAATTTAAGCTTCTTTTCTTTGGAGCTTCCTTGATGAGGTGACTCTTCCTGCTCCTTGTGAGTGGTGGATGTGTCCTCTGGGGACAGCTACCCACGATGCATCCGGGACAGGGGACACTTCAAGGCTGCTCTGAGGTGGAAATTAGAGGATGTTTTCTCCAGTGCTGCTGTACGACAGGATGCAATCTTGAGAGCATCCTGCTGTACTAGGAGCTCGGGAGAGGCATCCTCAGTGCAGGCATGACATGAAGTGTCTTGGAGGACAGGATTCCAGCAGTGTGGATGCATTGCCAAGGGAAATGGGTTGACATCAAATCCCCAAACTCACCCTGAGCTGCATTCAACCCAGTGGGACCAGCTCATATCCCACAGGGGGTTGCTCTGACTGCCAAATGGCCTTACCTCCCTCTGTTGCTCCTGTGCTTGGTCTTCTCCCTCTCTGGTGGCCTTTTCTCCTCCCCTGGTGCCTGTTTAATCTTATTCCATCACCCAGCTGAGTGAAGGGTCTTGCAGGCACTGACTCCCCATCCACTCCTGTTTGGGGAGCACAAGTAACAGCAGCCATAGATTGTGTAGGCAGTTTCTTGCTAACACAACCACTGCTCATTCTCACTTCAGCCGTGCAGAACGAGCGCGACAGGATCAGCATTCGCCGGAGCAGCTACGAGGATAATGGCTCTCTCTCCATCAACGTGCTAACTCAGGCCGAGGTCATGGCGCAGCAGGTATGAAATATGGGGACCACCATCCAAGCCAGTACATAGCCTTCAGCTGTTCCTTAGGGGGTTATGAACTCCTTAAACCAAACAGGGCTGGATCTTTTTTTCTGCCCTTGGCTGGCTCTTGCACAAAGCCACGGGGAAGAAAATGCATTAGAGATGCCCAGAAGCAGAGAGTGAATATCCTTGGTGCACTATTAAGGCAACATGTCCTGCAAGAGGCAGATGCAGCCTTTAGACTGTGAGATGCAAAGCTGAAATTCCAAGGGCTGGGGTATATTGCAGACCCTGGGTCCGCTTCGCCCCCAGTTGCTGCACCCCTAAAAACTCCTTGCATTTCATGCAGAAGTTTATCCCCCCTTGCTGCTCACTCTGTGCTGTTCAGAACATAATGTTCCCTTCATGGTCCATTATACCTTTTCTTGTAACTTCTTTACTAGGTCAAAAATTTTAGCAGAGAAAAATAAATCTCATAAAATCACTGGGCTTCAACTAACGCTGATTGCTTTCTTATTTCATGTTCCACAATGAATTTCACCCTGCATGTCCTTTAAATTCTTATGCAAATAGTCTTTCTCCACTGAAACATATGGTCCAGATGTTGCATATTACACGCAGCAATGCGTCCACTTCCTCTTCAAAAAATTATGATGTTTTAACTCTCTCCCTTCCCCACACTTCTTTAGAGATTGAAAGGGGTGGTTTGTGTGACAGACAGCTACTTGGGGAAGAAAGGCTGGATGCATTTCATGCATTTGGCTGCCTTCAGTGATTGATGCAACCCAGTGCTGCTGGCTAGGAAGGGGAATATTGATCGGATTTTGTCCCTAGCCAGCCTGGAGAGTGGGAAAGGAGGTGGAGAAGGGAGGGGTGTCTGTTGGGACTGAGCACCACCTCGTGGAGGTTTCACCAAGGGCTGTACATAGGATAGTGCACACTGCTGAGCAAGTATATGTGAAACCGCACGGTGATGACCCAATGAGGTCAATGTCTGTGAAGGCTTCCCACGTTATCAATAAATCATTGCTGCTGAGGGTGGCAAACCAGCACAGACCTGTTCTCAATGCAGCTGGGTTGTTTCTCTTTCAGTATTCATCGCTGAGCCCGGTGCACAGTGCAGACATTGCTATGAAGAAGGTTGCGACCATCAACGATGTGTGTGAATCCATGAAGCAGCAGCTTCTGGTGCTGGTTGAATGGGCAAAATACATCCCAGCGTTTTGTGAGCTCCCACTTGACGACCAGGTAAAATTCAACTGCCTCTTTCCCTAGAAACCCATCACCTTCAACAAGAATTCCCAGCCATACATTTCAACAGGAGAGTTGGATATTAACATAGATCACTCTGTGCAGAGCAATAAACTAGGAGGAGAGAAAGAATGATAAAGGACAAGAGATCCATTAAAAATAAGCTAACTGATACCCCACAAAATACAGTAGAGTTGGTCACTCCAGTCTGTATAAGGACTGAGACAAAAAAAAAAAAAAAACACCTTATTTTTCTCTTTATAGGTACCTGGTATTTGAATAAAAAAAGCCATTTATTTCCTAAGAAAAAGTACTCAAGCACCACTTTGCTCTTTCAGTTGAAACCAACTTTTTAATCTGTTTTACCATGAATTTAGCACTTCTGAAAAATGAAGACATAATAATAAGTTCTAGCTCTTAGTAGTACTTCATCTGTAGATCTGACATACCAGAGCAAACACTGAATTTGGCTTAATCTAAACAGCAACAGCATATCATTCTGGTCTCTGCTTTTCAAACATAGTAATATTTCTTTCATCTGTGCCTTCTCCAGGTTGCCTTGCTCAGAGCCCACGCAGGGGAACACCTGCTCCTGGGGGTAGCCAAGAGGTCCATACCATACACTGATTTTCTGTTATTAGGTAAAGTAGTGAAACATGCTCCTGCTTTTGTATTTTGCACCCCCAAGTCATTGCCAAGTATCCTGCCTGCCTGAAATCTTCTCTGTGCTCCTGGACAAGGTCTGTGAAGCTGGCTTGAGACTAAGAGCTTGAGAAGGTCTCTGGAGAAGTGTAAAAAGGAGCAAGCAAATTCTCTGGGACTTTTTCAACCATTCCCTTACTGCTTTGAAATTGTGGGTGAGAAACCCCCCCTAATATTTAAATGGGATCTCGAACTGTGTTGCCTTGGTTTTCTAACTGAAATTGACAGGACACAAGCAATGAGGCATTTGGGTATCGGTGCTTAAAAGCTTATCAGAAAGGTCTATTAAAAATGATGATGCAAATAAGTATTTCCTTTTCATGTGATTCTGCCACCAAAACCAGAGGGGGAGCTCTGAGAAACCTGCTCTAGTTGCAGATGTCCCTGCTCACTGCAGGGGGGGGTTGGACCAGATGACCTCAAAAGGTCCCTTCCAACCCAAACCATTCTATGATTCTATAATTCTCAGGAAAATGAGAGTATTACCTTGAAAGCCACACATTAAATGAGAGATGGAGGAATTTGTTTAAAAAAAACCCCACACCAAAAATAAAGATGCAGCATCACTTGCAAGCAGATGCCAGAGGGGAAACCAGAACAGAACGTGGAACAGGCTTTGTGTACAGTGTGGGTGCACTGATGTGCAAATGAAATAATTAAGGACCAAAGAATGAGATCCATGGCTTGTTTCTCAATTGTGAATCTGAGTATGAAGCTGCACACTGGAAATCTGCTGTCCATGGGCACTGGGAGTATCTGGCAGCATGCTTTGGGGTAACTTCTGGAGGAGACCATGTCTGCAGAGCTAGAGAGGAAATCTGACGGTGAATTGCTCTTCGTCTCCCCAGGGAATGACTTCATCATCCCAATGCACTGCCCAGAACTGGAAATCGCTCGTGTGGCCACCAGAATCTTAGATGAGCTGGTGAAGCCCTTGCGGGACATCCAGATTGATGACAATGAGTACGCTTGCCTTAAAGCCATCATCTTCTTTGACCCAGGTAAACTTCCTCCCTCATTGCCAAGCATGGAGCTTCAGAAGGAGTTGAGGGCTCTCCAATAACCAGGAAAATCCCTCAGCAGTAGCTCTTCATTTCACCCTCCTTCTGCTGTAATAAGCAAGGACATGTTAGAAATGACTTATTCCTGAACACTTTCCTACTTACAGAATCACAGAATTATTGAGGCTGGAAAAGACCCCTGAGAACAACAAGTCCAGCCTATGACCTATCACCACCGCACTGGCTAGACCATGTCACTAAGAGCCACATCCAATCTTTCCTTAAACACCTCCAGGGATGGCAACTCCACCACTTCCCTGGGCAGTCCATTCCAGTGTCTGATCACCCTCT